>LBNU01014466.1:191268-208994 GCA_014162995.1 Artemisia annua | reverse complement strand
AATAACTAACTTGAAGTTGTTAACATTCCTAAAAAGGAAGTTAGACCCGTCATAGTAAACATCTAATAAGAGCTTCTCGAAATGGTACTTTTCTACTTGGATAAATCCTTTCGAATGCTAACATTTTGTTTCGTCAATTCGAGAGTCAATACTGAGTCTGTTCTGAGTCAAGTACAAGACGTTCAAGTCTTAACTGACGAGCTCGAGATTCTTCCACAACTTTTGAACATTTTTGATCACATTTAATCACATCTTCTCCCCCTCAAAAATAGCATATCATGATATTTTTGCTATCAATTGATTAAATACAAAGCATTTGGAGAGATAGACGGACTTTTTCGCATGAAATTGGAACATTTTCTTTTTCTTTTTATACTCCCCCTTAAAGAAAGCATATTGTTTAAACATAAAGTTTAAAATCAATTTTAAGGGTTTTAGAGGGAGTTTTTTCTTTGAAATACGAGTTATGTACAGAAATGTACACAAGTCATTTTGTTTTTAGGCTAAGTGCTTAAAAAGTTTTAAAACCTTTGATTGATTAAGCACTTTCCTTTCTTTTGAAGCCCGGGTTTCGTACTGAAGTCTACGAAAGCCATAGTTAAAAGAAATTTTGAGAAACGACGTGTTTTAGAAACATTTAAATGAACTCTCGCTCAAGCATATGTACATATCCGTGTCATTATTGAATGGCATTTCTAGAAACGTACATAATATCGATTATACGAGAGACATGTCGTGAGAAGAATATTTTTGGATTTTTGAATTTTATATTGTTTTTGTGTTTTTGAAAATTTACTATATTTTGTTTTGTTTTTGTTGGTTTTTCAAATTTTGTACTTTCTTTTTTCATAAATATTTACAGCGAAGCGGTTTTGAAAATGTTTTTCAAGAAGATTCGAGAAGACGTTCTAACTCCTCAGGGGTTAGGCTTCGCATGCCAATTCGTTGAACTAATTCGTCAAACCTTTCTTTAGGAAGGGCTTCAGTAAATAGATCGGCAAGTTGGTAATCCGGCTTAACGAAATGAATTTCAACTGTACCCTCTTCTACGTGCTCTTTTATGAAGTGGTAGCGGACTCTAATATGCTTCGTCTTAGAATGATGCACGGGGTTGCACGAGATGGCTATGGCACTTTTCGAGTCACAATACATAGGTATGCGGTCGAAATGAAAACCATAATCTGTGAGCTGTGTCCGCATCCAAAGAACTTGGGCACAACACGCAGATAGAGACACATACTCGGCTTCCGCGGTTGACAGTGTAGTGCAATCCTGTTTCTTAGACGACCAGCTGACCAGTTTTTCACCCAAAAATTGTGCTCCGCCTGATGTACTTTTTGCTGTAACTTGATCACCTGCATGGTCGGCATCTGAAAATGCTGTTAGATTAAACCCCGAATCCTTCGGATACCAAAGTCCCATGTTAATGGTTCTTCGAAGATACCGAAAGATCCGTTTAACCTCTTTGAGGTGAAGTTCGGTAGGCTTTGCCTGAAACCGTGCTAAGAGACAAACAGCAAATTGAATATCTGGTCGACTAGCAGTTAAGTACATGAGAGAACCAATCATACTCCGATATTTCTTCGGATCTATGGGTTTCCCGAATAAATCAGCACCAATTTTCGGTGAAGTGACCATTGGAGTACCAACAGAGTCACAATCTTCCATGCCATGTTTCTTTAAAATCTCAATTGTATATTTAGCTTGATTGATAAAAATACCACTAGGGGACTGATGTACTTGTAAACCAAGAAAGAATTTTAGTTCCCCCATCATGGACATTTCAAATTTGCTTTTCATGAGATTTTCAAATTGTTTTGAAAGATTAGGATTGGTTGATCGAAAGATGATGTCATCAACATAAATTTGAACAATTAATATGTCATCTTTGTGTTTTTTAGTAAACAAAGTTTTATCAACCGTTCCTGTGGTGAAATTGTTTTTCAGCAAGAAAGAAGACAGTTCGTCATACCACGCCCTTGAGCCTGTTTCAAACCATAAATGGCTTTCTTAAGCCTGTAGACATAGTCTGGATGTTCTTTGTCGACGAATCCCTCTGGCTGCGTCACATACACTTCCTTTTTCAAAGTTCTATTCAAGAACGCAGTCTTAATGTCCATCTGATAGACGGTGATGTTTTTGTGAGCGGCATAAGCTAAGAAGATCCTGACTGCTTCAAGTCTAGCAACGGGCGTGAATGATTCTTCGAAATCTATTCCTTCTTCTTGCGGATATCCTTTAGCAACGAGACGAGCTTTGTTGCGGATTACAGTCATTTCTTTATCCAATTTATTCTTCCACAACCATTTAAGATCAAAAACACGTTTCTCAAGTGGTCGAGGTACAAGTTCCCAACTATCGTGTAAATTGTATGAAAGAATTTCATCCTTCATCGCTTTAATCCACGGGTATTCTGCCATTGCCTCTCGAATGTTCTTAGGTTCTTTCAAACTTAATGCACATATGTAGATGCACAATTCGAGATTGGTGGCAAGTTGTCTCCTCGTCTGAACTGGCCTGGATGGTTCACCAATGACATGTTCGATTGGATGGTCTTTAGTCCATTTGAGTGTAGAAGGGTACCTTGAATTCAACATATGCGTGTTAGATGGTTCATGTAACCTCGAAGAAGATGATTCAGATTCAGAAGCAAACAGGTTTTCAAAAACTTCTTCTTCTTCGTCTAACGTAGCATTTGTTGTGAAGATTCTCCCTTGAAAAGTTGAATTTTTTGGTTTTGCTCATCAACTCCTTGGTAGATACAATTTCCAATCAACTGGAGAATGCTGGAGTAAGATGTTGATGATGATTGTTGAGGGGAGTGTGGTGGCATTCCGTTTCGACTGTTTTGTAGATGCATCTTGTGTTTGTGGTGGTGGTGGTTGTTGATTTTGAGCGGGTGCAGCGGAATGTTGTTTAGATGCATTTGTCAAATTTCCACCATAATATTCATCAAACATGAACTCGAAGAAGTTTTCTAGTTCTTGACTTGTCGGTTTATCTGGTGTAGTTGACTGAGCTCCATTAGGTACGAGTCCTGAACTGATATGTCTAGAAGTCTTTCTGTTATGTTCGGGTCCTAATCCGGATTGATTAGAAGCCATTGGATTAAGCGCGGGTTCTAGAGTGAGTCTCTCATAAGCATGGTAAGGACTTGATACTCGCAATACTGATTCCTTACTCGCAAGAGTGGATAAGGAGATTAAGGCATACTCGCCATTAAAGTCTGACTGATACTCGCAAAGTATGAAACTCGCAATTTATTCAGCTTACTCGCAAAATAAAACACGATACTCGCTAAACCACCAAACGATACTCGCAAGAATCAGACCCAAAAAGCTTACTCGCAAAACCCTAATTTGATACTCACAAACATCAATAACCAGCCACGAATCAACCTAAAAACCCATGAAAATCACCATAACAACCCAAAAACCAAACTCACTAATCGCTAGTAGCCTATACGCAAGATCTTGATGAAACCCTAGATTTTTGTGGCGCTAAAACCTCTCGACCAGCCACAAACCTGATCAACGAGCCATCAAACCCACGAAAAGCTACCTAAAACACCACAAATCGCCCCTGGTTAGCTCTGATACCACTTGTTAACACCAAGAATCATTATTCAGGAGGTCGGGGATGCTCGAAATAAAGGTTAAACATGGTATATTAGATTAAAGAATTGGGGGAAGATGTGTGTGTTTTCTAGAGAGAGAAAGAAGGAAAACACACACACCTCCTTATCACTAATGAGACATCCACCTCTCCTAGTTGCCACTAGGAGAGTATTTATACTACAAGACACATAAACTATGTCCTAATGACAGAACAAGTCCTTGTGCTTTGCTACAATTGCAATTTCCACATATAACATTATTTTCAAGGCTAACAACTTCAAAAATTTCTCAACACATTTATCATGATTAGCCGAAATTAAGCATTCATTACATGTTTTGCAATGTGAATTAGGGTTTGAATTATGATCCTTTTTGCTCAAATCCGACTTGTTGTTTCTCATGTGGTCTTCTACATGTTTTGCAAAGTGAATTAGGGTTTGAATTATGATCCTTTTTGCTCAAATCCGACTTGTTGTTCCTCATGTGGTCTTCTACTTTCTTATTAGGAACACTTTTAGCTGGTAAAGTCTTATCATTCTTTATGTTACTCATAGGTTTTGACTCTCTAGCTTTAGTGTCACTATTAATTCCTATAGAAGGAGTGATGGGAATCTTAGTCTTTTTCACTTCCAGTTGCTGAACATGTTTAGATGTGTTGGGATCTGAAGTTTCCAAAGGTGCCTCAAAGGTTACATGCTTGTTCTTAGTCATTGAAAATGATGCAGTGAGCCTATCTTGCTTGTTGTCATTCTTAGGACATGTACCAATGGCATATTCTAAGAGCTCCTGGGATCGTTTAGTGAGAAAGCAGGCATCTAGAATAGCACTATTCTATGGTTTCACTGTTCTATCCTCTTCTATAGTCACGCGAAGCATGTCTAGACTATCCTTAAGGTACGATAGATACGTATAGTGAGCAGACCTATTGTTCCTAAGAGGGAGCGGGATATTCAAAGCATCAACATCATATTTCTTACAAGCAAAGACCTTTAGAACAACATTATCACTAGTGATGATTGGCATTTTCCCTTTCACCCGAGTCTTTAGATTCTCATTCTCTTTAAGCAAAGAAGTTATCTTTTCATTGTTTTTATTACGTGTGATCTTAATTGAATCATATAACTCTTTGTAATGTTGTTTAACTTTTGAATTTTCAGCTTGAAAACAATCATTTTCATTTTTGAGTTTCTTGATGATGTTTTGAAATTGAAAATTCTAAGAATCTGCTTGTCAATTCTAAGAACAACACGATTCTGGAAAATATTTAATGCAACAAACATTTCATGAAATTGACAAGCAGTTAATGACGAATCAGTAGCAGTATAAAATACATCTTGTGCAATACATTGAGCAATCAAAGTGTCATACATGATAAGAGCATTTTTCCTTGCAATTTCACTATATTGAAGATCTATTGCAGTTTGTTTTCCCCCATTTTCCACATTTTTAAACACTTCTTTCATCTCTTTCACTTCAGTTTCAAGGGATTTTTGCATGCCCTCAAAGTGTTCTTTGATAAGTTTAAAAAATGGGATGACTTCAGTTAAATAACACTCTTTCGTTAGTTCAAATCCCCTTTCACCCTCAGTAATTCCCGTTGGTTTAATTCTCTTTTTACATGTTTTATCAAAATCAGCAAACATTTGACAAAGAACGTAGATGCTAATAAGAGTTTTACATTTTGTGCAAAGAGCTAACTGAACTAGGTGCATCGGTGTATTGGGAGGATACACCGTTGGGGTAGCAAACTTTAAAGGGGTTTTGGCCGTAAGTTCTTCAGCTTTTCTTTTCTCAACATCTAAGGTCCAAAATATCTGCTCTGGTGTTAACTTAGTTTGTGGTGCAAAAACAGTCAATCGATTCTGTTCATAGTAGTTATGAGGCTTGATATTGACACATTTTTTAATGCACTTTGGATCCTTCATTTTAGCATCTAATCTCTCTCTATTGACAGTTTCAATCTCATCAGTCTCCTCATTAGACGGCACATCAGGGGGGCATGATCAGGTTTAAGCATCACATTAGCATCATATAAGGCAGGTTGAGTGGCACTAACGCTCCTAAGAAAGTTCGTTTTAGGCACTCCTAAANGCTTGATATTGACACATTTTTTAATGCACTTTGGATCCTTCATTTTAGCATCTAATCTCTCTCTATTGACAGTTTCAATCTCATCAGTCTCCTCATTAGACGGCACATCAGGGGGGCATGATCAGGTTTAAGCATCACATTAGCATCATATAAGGCAGGTTGAGTGGCACTAACGCTCCTAAGAAAGTTCGTTTTAGGCACTCCTAAATCCTTATTGCTATGTTCATCACACAACTTAATGTGCTTTTGCATCATTTGAGCAGTTTGAATAGTTTGGCCTTGTGTGTACAACTTATTTTCAAGCTTGTTCTTTAATGCCTTAAGATTGGAAAAGCCATTTAAGAGTTTACTTTCTTTACTTTGAAAATCAAGTTTTAGTGCAGTTACACTTTCCTGAAACTCCTGTTTTTGTTTAACAGTTTGATCAATTTGATTTTGTAAAGATTTTATCTCCATTCTTAAAGCTTCTTCCTTTAAGTTTCTTTCGGTTATATATGTACACATTTGCCAATCCATTTTTTGCTCACGTTCGGTTAACTCAAATTTTGCACGTTGTTGATAAATAGTCACCTGATCTTTAAGAATATTAATCCTAGTAGTCAAGGTATCATCAGGCACAACAGCGGTGTATTCATCCAATTCACACACATTATTATCAACAGAGGATTCATCACTTAGTACAACAGACTCGACGTTGTGTCTTACATATTGTTCATATGGGATAACATTGCTATTTCCCATATCAACAATATTTGATTCCATAACATTTGTTTGTTGTACTTTGTTATGAATTCTTTGTTCATGCATCACATTATCATCACATACAACAGAACATGCTCCACTAGGTACAGCAGTTTCTTTGTTGTGCTTCACATGTTGTTCAATTGGGAAAGCATCGTTGTTTTCCAATTCAACATCATCTGACTCAACAACATAAGTTTGATGTAATTTGTTGAGTATCTTCGGTTTATCAATCTTTTATACAATTTGAGTACCTCAGCACATGACACCTGTTCTTTTACCGATCTGATATATGAACCCATATCATGTGCAACAAGAGTCATTGAACTGTTGGTAGTGTCAAGCCTATCAGTCTCTGATCATCTGCCTTTAGTGACAACTGACCCAACTTCCGATGTTTTACCCGAATCCACAATACCATCACTTGATTGCTCCCGACATGCCTTCACCTGGTCTTCATACTTAGGATTGTGATGTGCTCTTTCCTCAATGTACTCCTTCACATTACCCATGAGTTGGATGAGTGTATCTCTGAACATGTCATCCTCAGTTCCCGTGTGATGAGCAAAACACTGTTTCATCATCTGACTATCGTAGTCATAATCCATATTGAATTTCGAATCGATGAACACTTGGAGTTGTTTGTTGATCACACAAAGGGCAACCATGGATCCAATATTAGAAGATTCCCCTTGATCAAGTTTTTGTTGTAATAGATCTAAGTTAAGAATCGTCGTGCAGTGAAAGTCTGAACATCTTGACCAAAGAGTGTTGCAAATGCACGTTCAAATCCATTTTGAATTCAGTTCCCTCTAAAAGTACAGAGAGGTGTGAATGAAGTTGTCAAAAACATTCTATGCAACTTTCATTTGCGTCATGAAGCACTAGTTGTGGCTGAAGCAACTCTCTCTCATGTGAATTAGAGCACAAAGGTTCCATTGTAGTAGATTCAGTTTCAGAACCGGTAGTCTGTTGTACTTTGTTGGAAATCATATGTTCATCGTTCATGTCGTACAACTTGAGGATATCAGATATGACTGAATCCGAAGAATTAGCCATGATATGAATGAGCACGGGATTTTACAATTCTATGATTTAAACCGAGAAATAGATTCTTTCGCGGGATTTTACAAAATCAAGAAAAAAACCGTGAAACTCTGAAGAATTGATTTGGTTTGGTTGAATTGAGATTATGTGATGAAGCCGACAAGTCACAGTGAATTTCAGACAACGTGTGAGTATTTTGAAATCCGAATAATCCTCGTAAGTATATCCAATGAACCCGAAAATATCACAACCCAAGATAATTCACAATTTCAGATTCTTTGAAGCTCAATCAAACCGTTGGTCAAGATATATCTCAATAATATAGGACCAAGAGTAATACTTAAATCCGAAAAATGATGGTAAACAAAGCTAACGTCTCTTGGTTCCAACAAAGCAAAGAAACTACTTTCAATATCAAAAATAGTTCCTTGTAGAAATAATTGCTCGTACCTTAAACTATCAGCCCAACAAAAATTACACCCAAGTCCAATTGATTAAATACACGGCCCAAGATAAATACATGCAGATCCAAACCCACTAACACTTTTGATAATCTGAATCCCAACTCTTAACAAACATCCTACCCTAATTATACGGGTATTAAACACTCCTAATTCCACACAATTCTAACCCTAATCCCACTTCTCCAAAATATATGCACTCAAGCATAACGTTTCTCTTCACCAAAAAAATACACGCCTCCTTTTTTTTTAAGCACTCCTCAGCCACAAATACTCAAACACAGATTCGACCCTTTGATTGAACCCTACAACAAAGTCTTAACAATGAATCCTTTCTGATTAATCCGAGCACCAGAATCCACAACGCTCGTTCCTCTATAGATCGAATTAGCTAAACACGAAGAACATGAGTGTATAGCCTTCAAGATGGGTACCAGAAATAGACACAGGTTGGTTGATTATTTGTGTCTTTGTTTTAACCGAAAGGAATGGATAGGTGATAACAAACTTTTTATATGCCTTTTTCTTTTAAGTTTCGGAAATTAAAAAAAGAAGTTTGAACTTCTTACATGGATCAGTGATGTAATATCTCTTGTGGTTATGATGTATGAACGAATCTACCTTAACACAACGAGATAGACTGAGATCCTTTGGTTTCCTTTTTCTTGTTGTTTAGATCTAGTAAAACTGAACCAAGAGATGGGATGACACACAAGTTATGTTCTTCTTTCTATGGGTGTTCGAATAATTAAAAGAAGTTAATCTTCAAACAAGATCGATGATGGTTTAAGTTCACACACTAAATCATTTTATTAATTTTTAACAACGTGTGAACGGACTGAGATTAGGATTTGTTTATGTTTTTTGTTTTAATTTCTTGTTTAAATTTCAGTTACCGAATGTAAAGTAAGAGCAGAGCACGAGTTTTTATTCTTATAAAGGATTTCGGATATTCAAATGAAGTTTAATCTTCACATAGGATCTGTGATGTTAAATCTCTTGTTGTTTAGTCTTTGGACGAATCTTCGATTGCAAAAGAGATAACTGAAATCTTGAAATGATGGGATTAGAACTTGCTTTTTCTCTCGACTTCTTCTTTTCTTTACTTGTTAGGCTTTTATTTTTTTTGTTCACTCTTGTTCTAATTGAATCAAAGTTAGGAAGAAAACTAATCGCTAACTTGAGTAATCACTAATCTTGAACTAAACGCTAGATCAAAAGTTAGTCGCTGCTGAACTTGAGTTAATCGCTAAAAACGAGTTAATCGCTAAAAAATGAGATAATCGCTAAAAAACGAGTTAATCGCTAAAAAACCAGTTAATCGCTAGAACAATCATCAGAGATAATCACTAGAACAAAAAGACAAAGGTAATCGCTACAAATTAGACAAGGTAGTCACTATCGTCCTTTTTCGTCTTTTTCCCGTTTTTGAGCTAATCTCTACTAAGAAACAAAATAATCTCTACCAAGAGCAACCTTTTAAAACCCACGAATTCAGTCCGAAACAGCCACGAAAATGATGAAATGATTAATCCAAGGACCAAACTAAGCTTTTGTAGTGATCCTAAACGCGAAAGTACAAGTGTCTAACAACCTTAACAACAATCAAAGCTCAAATAAGGATGTATAAAGCAATAGTATTCGAACCAAATGAGAAACACAAAAACCAATCTTAAGAACCAAGCAAACACAATCCCAAAGATCAAACCAAGGCTCTTGATACCAATTGTAGGATACTTATAATTATAACATGTATGATTCTTGTGATTATGTTTCAAATTAAAGAAAGAAAGAAAGAAGAAACTTTAAAGAGAGAAAGTGAGAGAGTTGGGTGTTCTAGAAAGAGAAAGTGAAAGAAGAATTTGTTGAATGATTAGAAGCACCAACCCTTCCCATGTGTGGGAAGGGCTTTATATAGTTACAATAAACGCTCTCCTACGAGCTGTGGATCGGGTGTACAGTGGGTAAAGACCCGTCTGTCCTCCACGGTGTTACTTAAACTATACTAATTACTAACTAATAAGATAAATACTACGAGCTACATAATGCTAAACAATACTCGGGGTGACCGAGTCTTCTATATAAAAAAACGTATTCCTAACACTTTAGTAAAAGAATTAGCAAGCAAGAAAGCAGCAAGTTTATCGTACCACGCCCTGGGGGCTTGTTTGAGACCATAGAGAGCCTTCTTAAGTCTGTAGACAGGATTCGGATGCTCTGGGTCGACAAATCCCTCTGGCTGACTAACATAGACCTCCTCATGTAACTGACCGTTCAAAAATGCAGTTTTCACATCCATTTGATAAACAACCATATTTTTGTGAGCAGCGTATGCCAAAAAATTTGAATAGCTTCAAGTCTAGCCACTGGTGCGAAAGATTCCTCAAAATCAATTCTTCTTCCTGAGTGTATCCTTTTGCTACCAAACGAGATTTGTTACGAATAACCGTGCCTTCTGTGTCCAACTTGTTTTTCCAAATCCATTTTAGCCCAATGACATAAACTCCATCTGGACGCTCAACTAATTCCCATACTTCAAGGCGTTTGAATTGGTCGAGTTCCTCTTGCATTGATTCAATCCAGTTGTCGTAGGTGAGAGCTTCCTTAATGTTTTTTGGTTCATCTTGACAAACTGTGAGTGCATAAATGCAGTGTTCGGCATCGGAGTGAAGTTTTTGTCTTGTCATAACTGGAGCCGTTGGATGTCTAATGATATTGACTATTGGATGATCACGAGTCCAATGATGTGTTGAAGGGTGAGGGTTATGGAACTGCTGCATATTAGTTGGTTCCAAATTGCGTGCTGACGACTCAGCAATGTCTGAAAGGTTCGGAGTCGAAGCAAACGGATTGAAGAACGCATTTAGATCATAATCTGCAGGTTCGAGTACTTGTGGTTGATTCAGATCTTCAGTTGGGTTGTCTGTATTGGAAGCAGTTTGTTCATCTATTGTTGGTGATTTAGTTGGAGGTGCATCGGGTTCTACAGTTGTGGTTGTAGGAACGGGTGTATCAGGTACTTGAATGTTATCAGGTTGAGCAGCGGAACTAGTGGATACATCTGGTGCACGTGTCTCAAGTGAGTCATCGAACAAAGGAGCAAACAATGTTTCCAATTCTATACGAGTTAATGACAATGGTTGAGCTGAAGAATCTGGAAAGTTAAGATGGTTGGTTGCGGGTCCTAAGTTGTTTTGCTCAGAAGCCATTTATGTGAGCTCATCGAAATTAGCATGAATAGTCTCCTGAATCTCCCTAGTGCGACGGTTGTAGATTCGAAATCCTTTTGAGTTTTCACAATATCCAATGAAGATACCGATGTCCGCCTTTGCTTTGAGTTTTCCAAGATCATCATGATCATAATTTGGGTAGCTTAGAGCTCCAAATACATGAAAATGTTGAATGTTAGGTTTACATTTGTGAACAATTTCATATGGTGTGAGTTTGTGACGTTTGTTTATCATAAAACGATTTTGGGTGTAACATGCAGTTGAGACGGCTTCTGCCCATAGATAATCTGGTAATTGAGCATTAATAAGCATCATTCGTGCGGCTTCCACTAACGTTCTGTTACGTCTTTCGACCACTCCATTTTGTTCGGGAGTCCGTGCAATCGATGTTTGATGTAGAATTCCAACTTTCTCAAAATAATCACGAAGAGTTTGATTCTTGAATTCGGTTCCATTATCCGTTCTTACTATTCTGACTGTGTTGCGAAGTTGAACCTGAATTTTCGTGAGAAAGGTGATTATCATTGCTGGAGCTTGATCTTTGCTTCGAAGAAAGTAGACCCAAGTCCATTTGGAGAAGTCGTCGACAATCACAAGAATATACCGTTTCCCATTATTCGTTTGTACTCGCATTGGGCCACACAAATCCATATGAAGAAGTTGAAGAACATGATCAGTACTAGGTTCTGGTTTTGAACTGAGATGTGCACGTTTGCTCTTACTGATGCGTGGTTTTGTAACCTTAAAACAGGTTTTACCTCTCGAGGGATCTCAAGAGGCTTACAACCCCACCAGGCAGTGTACCTGACCGATGTAGTATAGGATAGTGGTAAGTACGGGGGATTGATCGTTCTCTCACATGGAATAGTGTTCATTAGGATAGAATAGCTAATCTAATAGGTCTAAGGGTGGAAGGAAGATTCTTTTTGTATTTTTATATTTTATGGAAAGCAAGTAAAATCTCGGTTTTGGAAGAAGGGCGGAATTAGTTGCTAGTCAACTAACCCAAGTTTACTACTTTTGCAAATTAAAATAAAATAAATATCTAAACTATTGTGGTTGTGAAAACAATATGGAGAAAGTTGTGTTTACTTAGATTTCATTACTCCCTAACTATCTTTTATCGGTTAATTGATATGTCTGTTACTTGTGTGGATGAAGGGTGTATTCCTAATAACTCATGGAGTGGCATACATATCTCTCCAATTCTATGAGCTCTTATCTCGCCCTATGCCATGCACGGCACAACCATAGGGGTTGTAAACAGTGGCTCATGCGTTAAATACTACCTTAATAGCCTAGTATGCCTTGGCTACATGTTTCCCAAGACGTTCAAGCACGTTACCATAAAGGAGGTTGGCCAGTTTTCTTGAGCCTAACATTGATGGAACAATCATCCCAACAAACAACAACACACACCAATCAACCAATAATTAATAGTTAGGTTTCATTAGATCTAAGCAAACACTAGAGAATTTAGCTACACATGTTAATTAAAAGACAAGCAAAAGAGATAATCAACCAACACATAGACATATTGATTGAATTAAAGTGAAGACTTATCTTTAATTAAGCATGAGGGTTCCAAGGGTTGGAAACCCTAAAAAGTACAGAAAATTCGTCTTTAGGGTTTGCCCTAAAAGTTCTCCACAAAGTTCCACACTAATGAATGAAAATTAGAAAACTATATATAGATTTTACACTCTGACGGCGTCAGGTTACAAGAGCTGACGCCGTCAGCTCGCCGCCATTAGGTTTCTCGGATGGCCTAGATCCACTTCTGATGCCATCACCTTATAAAACCTTCTGGGCCGTCACTCTTTAACTTTCCTCCTGACGGCCTATATTTCCTAACACCTGACGGCGTCAGGTGTTAAATCTCAATTTTTCTCTGGCCCGTCATTTGAAAATTGATTTCCACTCTTTTGTCAAGACTTTCTGACTGCGTCACCTTGTGACTTCTGACGCCGCCAGGTTGTAAATCTTCATCTTTTGAGACTTTGTCGTTTTCTTCACTTTTATGCTCCAAAAACGTCCGAATATGCATGTTTTCCAGAATTCCTCTCAAAAGTACCTAAAATGACAAAAGGAGCGATTTAGGGCAATATTTGATCACATTTAGGGATTAAATGACCCCCTAAAAGCGTAACACTTTTCGTCTCATCAAATACCCTTACACTTGGGATTTGCTTGTCCTCAAGCAAATGAGTTTTTATTCCAATCAAAATATGAGTTAGGGGTCATTTAACACGAATATAAAAGTAATTACAACAAATAGTAATTCGACCCTAATCATAACAAGCATGGAAATCATACACTAGCACCTCACAAATAGTGTTTGGATTCTCACATCTCTCAAAGGTCATAAAGTTTATATCTCATAAATGGAAACGGAAAATAACACTCACTACCTGTCATAGCAAATAGATTACCATAGGCTTGGGAAAGGATCAATTACTCCTCCACTAGGCGTAAGAACCTAAGATAAACTATCAAAGAGGGCTTTATAAAGGGTTATAACGTAAGGTGTAGGGATATGATAACACGGTTTGGTTGGAATAAGGGTATTTAGTGGTGGCGAGTTAATTATCATGATCAAATACATGCACTCTACATCGTTGCTCAAGTCAAGACTCGACTCAATCTTAGTCTAAAAATGAAATAACAAAAACTAAAAAGAAACATAAAAGGAAACGGGATGGTAGTCCGTATGTTTTTCTTCTTTCTTTTTCATATTTTTTTTGTATTTTTCTTCATTTTTTGATTTTTTTTTCATACACTCTTGCCCTACCATCCAAAATAATACATCATAGAGGAGTTGCATTCCCCTTACACTTGAATCTTTACATAACTTTACAATCACTATTCTAATAACTCAAATTAAGATAATCAAAAAACTTGGAGTACTTTTAAAATATTTGGCACGTATGGGGATAATAATGTTGTTCTTCCCCATTACTTCATTACACTAGTACTTTACCCATGAGTCCCAATCGTCCCAAAAAAATATGTACAAGGATATGACTTAACTTAGCAACCATGTAATTGACCGGATAATTAACAAAGGGTTTAACAAATGTTTTCAGAATAATGCACCAAAGGTGGGTGCATACAAGGTAGGCTAAGGAGATTTAGGTGTACATTTAATGGGGTGTAACAAATTCTCACTTTGAGTAAGATGCTCAAAGGTCGAAACGAAAGGATAGGCTCGGAAGGGTGTACTAGGGATATCGTGTACCAAAAATGGGTACAACGCAAAGGGTGTGGGAGAATTACTTGACCAATGAAGTCAATGTAATTATAGCAAATGTACGGGTGTAATACAATGGGTTAATCCTAATGCCTCTTATCATGTAGTAAATCTTAACTACACGAATGTAGTCTCACTTGTGGATTTGAGATGGTCCTAACGCAAGTTCTAGAATCTAAGTACTACCGGTACTCACATCATAGCACCAAAGATGGATGTTTTTCCTACCAATTCTAGGGGCGAACCTCACATATTTGGGGTGGAAATTTTTTTTAGTGGTACGGTTTTGTGCTAGTCATACAATTTCCTATCCATGAGACGCTCATTAAGATCAAGGTTTCACTTCTAAATGTTGTAATGAATTTTAAATTGGCGCTAAAATTGCCCTAACAAATATTTTTCTTTGTTTTATTACAAATTTACTATCAAACAAAGCAAAACATCAAGCATAGGTATATTCTCAACGGTGCCTTCATTTAACCCCCTTTACACTTAAACCGAACATTGTCCCCAATGTTCAAATAAAAGACGTAAAAGTAAATAAGATGAAAGAAAGAAATCAAATACTCCCCTGAATCGTTTGTTGTGGATAGTGATGTAACATGGTTAGATTTTCTTCCAAGATAGACGAACGTTCAAAGTTTCCCTTCCAAAATAATAAACGTCTTTTTGTCCAAAATAACTTGTTAACCTGAAAAAGATAAAGGTCAACCTCACGTAAAATCGGCGGTAAAATCTACATAATAAGATATAATGCTTGTGGAATGAATATTTTGCAGAATTCCTGGAGATTAAAAGTTAAATTATTGACAAAACTTTTTAGGTTTCCGGAAAAATACAAAACTTTCAAAATTTGCAGAAAATTATAGCCTGACGCCGTCAGGTGTTAATCCTGACGCCATCAGAAAGTGCTGACAGAATTCTCATGTTAAGCTTCCGGGAAAAAATTCGGGAAAATCTAAATCTTACTTCCTGGAATTCCTGCAAAAATTCATTATGACTCGATACAAGCATTTGACTCAAACAAGTACTAGTATGTAGGATAATTTCATTGTTATGATTCATGTTCATTCGTTCTTTATAAACCGATTTGGATTTCCCTTACACTTAGCTATTGCAAAATACCTTTATATGTAGTTAAGACGAAGTTAAAAACAAAATTAAGCATTTTCACAATTTAATTTGAAGCATGAATCAATAATCAAGAAATATAACTTACATACGGAAACAAATAAAATCAAATAAACACACAGAAACACACAAAACATGGGTTGCCTCCCAAGAAGCGCTTTTCTTTATTAACGAGTCTTGTAGCTAGACTCAAAGTCACCGTACGTTACGTGACTTCGTCGTTGGTCTCGGTTCCTAAGTCATCCTCTTTTCCGGTTTGGTATTCGGGCCCTAAGTTCAAACAATTCTTATAGAAACCGAAAATCCTTTTCATGACATAGTCTACTCCCCTACGTCTATCCTCGTCATTCCTATAGTAGACCGCTTGTTTGAGCTCCTTCTCAACGTTTGACAAGTGTTGGTATTGCTCTATCTTATACGGCATTTGGTAGTTCACCTCATCGGTCTCATCCTTAAATGTGACATTCTAGAGACCTCGATAAATGGTTTGCCTAAGACTACCTGGGTCACTGATGCGAGATTTCTAGCAAGCAAGCAAGAACCTCGGGTCGTAGTCCCAACGAGGGTTGAATGGATCTTAGTCGTTCAAAACCGTGAGTTATGTGATGTGAATGGGTTAAAAGATATGTTTTGGGTTTTGTTTACGCTACTAAACGTTATTGAAAACTTAATAAAAGTAAAACGTGATTAAAGAAAAGTTAAAATGAACGAGAAAAGAAAACATAAACGTTAAAAGAAATAAAAGATAGAAAGAAAGTTTAAACAAAATAAAAGAAATGAAAATGAAATAAGAAATGTAAAATGTTTTTGGTTTTTAAATTTAATAAATGAAAGTAAAGAAAATAGAACGTTGAAAAGAAAATAAAACAAGTGTAAATAAAGATAAGCTAAGTTAAAAAAAAGATTAAAAGAAATTTCGGCAGAGTTTCGTTTAGGAATGAACCAAACAAAACTCCACTCGATGAACGATGGAGAATATAAAAGTCTAACTCGACTTGAATAGGAAATAAGAAAAGAGAAGAAGAAAACAAGACACTACTCAAAGACTTGGACTAAAAATAAACTTGACTCAATAAAAAAAACAAACTCGCTATATAAAAACTTGACACAATACTCGCTACTACTAAAATTTAGTCAATACTCGCTATGAAATTAAAGACCATACTCGCTATCACTTGGACAAACAAACTCGCTAGAAAACTTGAGACCAAACTCGCTAGATTAGGGAATCCATACTCGCTAGTTTTGGGAGTTCATACTCGCTGGGATTCAAAAACCATACTCGCTGGAATAGTTTTCATACTCGCTAGGTTATTAGTAGCCAAGATCAAACTCGCTACACAAAAGCTGATACTCCCTGGACTCAAAAAGCAAACTCGCTAAACCCTAGGACCAAAAATATCATACTCGCTAAAATAAAAACAAACTCGCTAAACCCTAAAAAAATATACTTGGACTTTAAAAACTTTTAACGTGGCAAAAATTTTATAAAAAGTAAATAAGACTTATAAAAACTTGGTAAATAAAAACGTTAAGACACTAAAATAAGCTCAAAAATAAGCAAATAAGCCACGGCTTCTTTTGCAAGCCCTAACCCATAAGCTTTTTTATGAACTCAAATAAAAACCATGCAAAGGTGACAAAGAAATTAATAAAAACTTGTAAAGATTAAGACAATAAAGATTAACGACAATAAGACAATAAGTAAATTAAGACATGAAAATTAAAAGTGCATTAAAAATAAAACTTACATAATTTTATTCTATTTTTGCATAATTTTTAATTTTTTCTCATTTCTTTTTTTTCTTTGGAATCTTTCAAAAATTTTCAATTTTTTGGATTTTTAAGGAAAAACGGGGTTGCGTAAGTAAACAGCAATGGTGAAAGTGCTAGGTCAATCAAATCGAAGATTCACCCCCCAGACTAAAGGTAAACATTGTCCTCAATGTTTTCAAGGTAAGGGTAATCCTAACAATAATTCTAAGGCTGTTTATTAAGTATGCCAAAGATACCATTAGTCGATAAGATTTGGATATAGGATTTCCAAGCAAGCATCAATACATGGGACTCGAGTGGAGATGAGACGATCCACGAGCACGAGAGTCATCATGAAATGGGGAAATCCTGCACAAACACAAAAAACCAAGCAAACACAAGA
>LBNU01014466.1:161472-182330 GCA_014162995.1 Artemisia annua | reverse complement strand
GATACTCCCCTGATTCGTTCTTTATGCAAGTGAAGTAACATGGTTAGATCCTCCTCCAAGAAAATGAACTATCAAAGCTTCCCTTCCAGTATATGCATCATCTTCTTGTCTTAAATAACCTGTTAAAATGGAAATACTACAAGAAACCTCGCGTAAAATCGGCGGCATTATTCATATATATATAGACGTAAACCTAGAAAGCAAGTAAGATATAATGCTTGTGGAATGAATTTTCTATAGGTTTCCTGGAATTTATAAGATGAGATTTTAACAAACATACAAGTTCCGTTAGAAAACTTAATCAACAAATAAATTCCAGATTTTTACACCTGACGCCGTCAGGTATTAACTCCTGATGCCTTTAGAGTGGTCTGACAGAAAGTTTTAGTTGTGTTTCCGGAAAATTTCTTGGAAAACCTATGTCTTAATTCCTGGAAATTCTGCAGAAAAATCATTATGACTCGATACAAGCATTTGACTCTAACAATTATAAGTATGTATGCTTATTATTTATTGTTTTGATTCATGTTTCGATATGTTCTTTTAAACTTATTTATATTTCCCTTACACTTAACTTTTGCAAAATACCTTTATATGTGATTAAGGTGAAGTTAAAAACAAAATAAAGCATTTTTACAATCAAGTTAAATCATGAATCTCAAACAATAATAATAAACATGCATACGGAAACAAATAAAACATAAAAACAAACAAAACAAAGATAGGCATGGGGTGCCTCCCACGAAGCGCTTTTCTTTATTAAAGAGTCTTGTAGCTAGACTCGAGGCCTTGCCTCGTTACGTGACCTCTTGTCCGGTTGTGTACTCCGGACCTAACTCTAGACACTCCTTGTAGAATCCCATTATTTTTCTCATGACGTAGTCTACTCCTCTACGCTTATCCTCTTCATTCCTATAGTAGACCGCTTGCTTATGTTCTTTCTCCAGGTTTGATAAAAACCGGAATTGCTCTATCTTATATGGCATTTGGTAAGCTATTTCCTCGGTCCCTTCCTTGAATTTAACTATTCCTAGGGATGGGTCATAACTCATCTTAGAGGCCTCAACAAATGGTTTCCCAAACACTACTTGAGTTAGGCAATCATCAATTACCGGTCGAATATCCTCAACTATCACAAAATCGGTGATATAGGTGAAGTTTCCTACGAATACATGAAGTCCCTTGACCCTACCCACAAAATTACTTATATATCGGGTATTTGGCAACATCCTAAATCCTAGTGGGTCTCTTTTTATCAAGTTGTAGTAGGCTCTACTCATGATGTTTATGGGGGATTTAGGGTCTATGTACGCTTTCCATGCATGAAGATGCCCTATGTTGCATGGTATGTTGAGGTTAGATGGGTCACCTGCTTTGATAATTGGATTACCTAGGACGTGTGGTGTCTCGGGGCTATCAAACAAGTCCTTATGGTATTCCTTCTCTTCGCTAGTGGGCCACCTATTGAAGTATTCAACTTCACATCTACGTCATCTACCTCCTTTTTCTCACTCGCCTCGGATTCTACGATCTCAACATTAGGGTCACTATCGTTCATATTTTCATCATCTTCTTCCCTAATAATTGGCTTAATAGTGACAACGTTGGCAAAGTGGACATTCTTGGATGATGACGGGTCCTTAGTGGGAGGTCTGCTAGTTGTGCTTCTAGTGTCCTTATTCGAGGGTGTCAACACTTGGTTGGTGAGGGCTTTCAAAAAGTTGTCGATTTTATTGGTCATCTCGCTTTGTTGTTGTTTGAAATCGGCTTCAAACCTAGACAATCGAGCTTCTTGAGATGCCATAAAATCGGACATCAATCCTTCAAAATCGTGGGAAGGATTGTTGTTGGAGTTGCGGTTTGGGGGTGCACCGCTTGATTGGAAACGGTTAGGTGGGTTGGAAGAGTTGCCTTGAGGTTGTTTCCACCTAAAGTTCGGATGACTTCTCCAAGAGGGGTTGTATGAGTCACTGTATGTGTTTTGCTCGGGCTTGAAAGTGTACCACTTATCTCCCGCTCCGTCGGTACGCGAGGATGCGTAGTCCGCAAAAGCTTGTTCGGGGAGTTCCTTGCAATCGCGAGTGTCGTGGGGACCTCTACACAATTCAAAAGAAGAAGTGATTTTGTTCACTTGGCTTGAAGGTTTAGGAGCTTCGTAGGATTTCATTAGATACTTGACTTGGTCTTCAAGTTCCATGATCCTACGGTCGGAAGTGCTTGAGTTGTTCGAAGGCAAGGATATTGCCTTGACCGTTTTGTTCAAATCACGGGGATCGTTCCAACTTTCGTTGTCATAGAGAGCAAGTTCTTCTATGAGTTCCCATGATTCCTCCGCACTTTTGTCACATAGCTTACCACCGGCCGCTTGGTCAATGGTTCGCTTTGTGGAGGGGTTGATGTGGTCATAGAATATTTGGACTTGGAGCCAAAGTTCTATGCCGTGGTGAGGGACTTTGTGAAGTAGGTCTTTGAATCGGCTCCATGCCTCATAAAGGGTTTCGCCTTGATGTTGTTGGAACATCAAGATGTCGCTCCTAAGTTTGCTAGTTCTCCCCGGTGGGAAAAATTGGGCAAGGAAGAGGGTGGTTAGGTCGTCCCAAGTGGTGATGGATCCTGCGGGTAAGCGCTCAAGCCATTGACTAGCTTGGTCACGTAGAGAGAATTGGAATAGGCGTAGTCGGGTGGCCTCTCGGGTGTCAACACTAAGGTCTATGGAATCTACGATTTTGAGGAAGTCCTTAAGGTGTTGATTTGGGTCTTCGGAACGAAGCCCATGGAATGCGCATCCGCTTTGCACCAACCGGATGGTGTCGGATCTCAAGGGTGTCACATTGGCTCCTTGGTTGAGCTCAATGGTGTTTCGATAGCCTTGATGGCTAGGTCGGGAGTACTCTCCTAAAGTGCGGGCTCTAGGAGGTGGGTTGGGAAAGTTTTGGTTGTTTGGGTCGAGAAGATTACCACCTTCCATGATGTCGGATGGTAATGGTTACGAACAAAAACACGAAGAAAAAGATAGACTAAAGAGATCCTAGAAAAATAAAATAAAATCTCACTAGAAAGGAGTCTAGTGAGTAGACCTAATTAAAAATAAAAATTAACCTAAACAATAACTATTCCCCGGCAGCGGCGCCAAAAACTTGATGCGTAGGGATTGCTTACGCACTTTGTTTTACCTCTCAAGGGATCTCAAGAGGCTTACAATCCCCACCAGGCAGTGTACCTGACCGATGTAGTATAGTGTAGTGGCAAGTACCGGGGGATTGATCGTTCTCTCACAGGGAATAGTGTTCGTTAGGTTAAAGACTACTCTAATTAAGGTCTAAGGGTGGAGGATGATTATTTTTGTATTTTTATGTTTTTATGAAAGCAGTAAAATCTCGGTTTTGAAGGAGTGGGCGGAATTAGTTGCTAGTCAACTAACCCAAGTATCTACTTATGCAAATTAAATTAAAGTTTTGAGAAAACAATGGTGGGGAAAGTAGTGTTTACTTAGATTTCATTACTCCCTAACTATCTTTTACCATGTAATTAGTATGTTGAGTTTGCGTGGATGACGGGTGTATTCCTAACAAGTCGTAGGGAGTGCGTTCAATTCCCTAACTCTATAAGCTCCTACCTCACTATATGACGATACGTCAAGTATCCTATCATAAGCTCACCGATAGCAACCTACGCATGAAATACTACCTTAAAATCGATTAACGCACATACGATTCACGTTTCCTAAGACGTTCAAGCTTGTTACCGTATAGGAGGTTAGCCAGTTTTCTTAAGTCTAACGTAGATGAAACATTCATCCAAATCACAATCACAACATACACATCACATGATAATCAATAGTTAGGTTTCATTAGATCTAAGCAAACACAAGTTAATTTAGCCTAGCATGTTAAAGGAAAGAAAAGCACAAACATAAATCATACAACACATAGACATATTGTATGGATTGAATGAAGACTTATCTTAGATTAAACATGCAAGTTAGAGGGGTAAAAGTACCCTCTAAGGTCTGTGATACACGAGCTAGGGTTTAACCCTTAAGTTCTCCACCAAGTTCCTCTTTTAAAACAATAAAAATCGTTCTATATATATAAATAATACGGGCTGACGGCGTCAGCCCAAGGTGTGACGCCGTCACGCCGACGATTAGGGTTTTGTGATGGCCTTCTTGACGTCGTCACGCCGCCTTGTTCCAGATCTGACGGCCTTCCCTGACGCCGTCACCAAAATAGGCTAAAAACTCTCTGGCCCGTCATGAGTAACTGATTCGTTGTGTTTTGGTGTGTGCAAAAACAATTTATCAAAAATACCAACAAACGTGAGGTCAATGTTATCGTGAGACAACAAGACGTGGAGAAATACAAGTAAACCTTTTAGGAAAAAGATTATCTCGTAAACTCGTGAAAGTGATATTTGTGAGACCGGGAAGTGATTCCCCGGGTCGTACCCCAATGAGGTGTGAATGGAAAGTTTCGTGTAAGATCGAGATAAAAGACTTGTATGTTTGGTTGTGAAAGATTGTTTGGAGTTATGGTACGTTAAATTAACGAAAACGGAAAATTAATTAACGAAAATGAAAATAAAATAACCTAAGGGGAAACAAAAGGCAAATGGTAAACTAGGGAGATCCTAAAACACTACGGGAATCAAAAAATAGGTATCGGGAATCCTAAATCACAAGTGAACAAATAAACGTGACGTTTATTTAAGATAAACGTCAACGCGCGAGCAAAAACGTGAAATTTTAGCTACGCAAATCCTACGGGCCTACAAATAATTTTCTTACGCACTAAATGACAAAAGAAAATTTTGAAAAAAAAAGAAAATTAATTTTTTGACAAAAATCCTATTTAATATGAATTAAAAACTAATTTAACTAAATTAAATCAAAATAAATATTAAAACTAATTAAATAAATCTGAAACTTTTATGATAAATTCTACAACTAAAAACTAATTTTTAAAAAAAGTAAAAAGCTGGGGTGCAATGTAAAATAAGCAGGAAAATAAGCAAATTAAGCAAATAAGCAAAAAGGGAAAAAAACAAGGTTAAATAAAAACTAAGGGGATGTTTTAACTGAAAAAGACCCTAGGGCAGTTGGTAGTGTGGTGTGGTGTTGTGTGTTTATGCAGAAGGTCAGGGGTTCGACCCTGGCCTTTTGCATTTTTTTGTAAACATTTTTTTTTTCAAATTTTCTTTTTGCAACACCTATGACCAACAAAAGCAAACAAGTTTTGAAAAGCAAATTTTACTGAAAAGCTTAAATCAAGCTTATACAGCTTCAAGAATCCAACAGATGGGAAGTTTTTGTGCAAAAGTGAGTTTTGAACAAGCTAAGTGCTAACCAGTTAAGCAAATAAGTTGGTACCAAGGTAAAAACTCATAAACACCATCACAAGCCATCACCACTCAACTCACAACAACAATTCAACAACAAGAACATCAATAGAAAAGTAAATCAACAAGCACAGTGCACAACAATTGCACCAGCAGAAACAGTAGGTCTGCGGGTGATTTGGGAGGCTCAATAAGCTAGGAAAAAAAACAAATTAGTGAAAATGACTATTGGATCAATCAAGTCCACCTATCAAGCTCTACAAAGCACTAAAAACCAAGCCATAAGCTCAAGAAATGAGCAAGTTATTGATGTGAGAAAAATGGGTCAAAAAGGGTTAACTGGGTGCAGGGCAGTCAAGTGGTCAACTGGGTCACTTTGAGCACAGATTCAAGGGGCAAAATGAGTTCCACAGTAAAAAATTCTTTTTGATCTTGATTAACAAGCTACCAAAGATTCCAAATCAACAAAAATTTTATGTTTTCAACAAGAACTGAGATCTAGAATCTCATGTGAAATCTGTTCCATTTTCCATTTGTGAACAATTTGACTTTTAATGATTTTTTTTTTGCAAGGTTGACTAAACTGAGATTTGAAGGGTCCTAATTGACTAATAGTGAACTAATAAGCCTAATAGAAGTTAAATAAAGCAAACTAAACTAGTTCTAAGCTAAGATGAAGCTTTTGCTACCTAAAATCCTAACAGTGAAGCTGCTAGGGGAATTAAAAAGGAAATATGACTATTTTGTTGCAAATGACCAAAACAACACTAGAACTAAGCTAGTTAGGTCCTAGGTGTATAAACTGAACCAGAAGATATCACAAATAACAACAGATACTCAGCCAATTTGCTTGAACCAAACACCCCTAAAAATCCAGTTTGTGAAGTTTTATGAAGCAAATGAACAAATTAAGCTATGAAACTAATAAATAAACTTATTCTAATATGAAATGAGTACAAATGAAGCAGTAAGAACAGCAAACAACAACAATTACTAATAATGGCAAATTATGCTAGAATTAAGTCTTACAAATTGGTCCAAAGTGAAACGAGTGAGAACCAAGTCAAAGTCACCACCTAATGCTCCCATGAGCTCTAAACCAGTCCATTTCCATGCTCTCTTCTGTATCAGCAGGCCTTGATCATCATTTTTCTGTTTTTTTTTTATTTTCTTTGTATTTTCTCTTTATTTTTCTTTTCGGAGTTTTTCTTGATTCAAAGCTTTAAATACTTTCTTAACTGCTTATAAAAGCTTCTGAGATTACTGGAAAGCATAAACTAACATCAATAATAAAAAACTTGAAAAAATGGCAATTTAGGATAAAAACTAAAATTACTTGAAACTTTAATAGAACTTAAATTAATTTAAAGATGCTGAATTACAACTGAAAAATAAGAGAATTGAGAGAAAAATACAAGGAAAAGGGATGCCCTAATGGCTTACATTAGCTCTCTATTTATACTACACTAAACTAGGGTTACAACTTCACTCCTGTTCTTGTTTTGTGAGAGGAAAGAGTGCAGAATTGTTCCTTGTGACCCTCTGAGTAAATCCCAACCATCAATTTAAAGCTTCATTGATCCTGTCCCTTAAACGATTTTTGGCGCCAAAGAGATGTTGAGGATTGGTGACATGGCAGGGTGTTAGGTAGGGTTTGTGAGGAGAGGGAAGGATAGTGGGATTGGTAGTGGTGCTGGGGGGTGCTTTTGAGGTGAGGAGGAGTATAGCAGAGGTGATGTTGGGTGATGGAGGTGTTTATCTGGTTAAAGGGGGGAAAGGAAGAAGAAAAGGGTTTGACCCGTTTTTTTATTTGTTTGACCAATACACAGAACTGGGTTGTGTGGGAATGGGCTTGGGGAATGTTTTGGGCCTGGGAAAGGGTTTTAGTAAAGATTAATGGGTAGTAGTATTTTAGGATTAGTGATAGGTTTAAAGCCCAAGGACCATCCTTGTAATTTCTGAATTCATCAGGGACCATTGCTGCCAAGTATCCAATCTTCATTCAAGGTTTATTTTTGCCAAGGTGCACTAATCCGAGGACCATGATTGCACTTTTCCACTTTTAAAATTCCCGGGGACCAAATGTGTCAACTTTTGAAAGTACAGGGACTGAAGTTGTAATTTTTTGAAAATGNAGATAAGGTTGACCGGGGGGTTTGACTTGGGTTATAAAAACGGGGGTTTAATAAATTGGGGTAGTGGGCTTGTGGAAGGGATTGTTATTGGTTGGGCTGGAATGGTTTTGGGCCAAGGGATGGGATAAAATGGTTTTGGGTATTGTTGGGTTAAGGATTTAAGTTTAGTAATAATGGTCCATTTGGTTTTACAAGTAAATAAGCCCAAGGTCCTTTTGTGTAATTTCTGAATTCTTGAGGGACCAAATATGTCAATTTTCCAAACTTCATTCATGGACCATTATTGCCAAGTCTTGAATTCACAAGGTCCATTCGTCACTTTTCTTCAATTTATAATTCCCGGGGACCAATGTTGCCAATTTACAAATTGCAGGGACCAAACATGTACAATCTCCAAACTTGCAATCCAAGGACCATTTCTGCCAAAGTTCATTAACACAAGGACCATGATTGTTCTTTTCCAAAATTTTAATCCCAGGGGCTATTTTGACAACCTTTCAAAGTTCAGGGACTAAATTTGACAACTCTTGAAACTTTTCACCAAAAGACCAAATATGACAAATTTTGATTTTCCAAGGACCTTTGATGACTTTTCTTACAAATTAAATGGCTAGGGACTGATTTTGACAAGTTTTAAAAGTTGAGGGACTGAAATTGCCAATTATGCAACACTTTGTTCGTTTTTCATTTGTTTTTGATCATTTTGCATATAAAACACGACCCTGGGATATTTTCAGTATTTTGATGTATTTCCGAGTGTTTTCACGTGTTTTGGCAGTTAAAATACGATAAAAATGATGAGTATATACACACTCATCAGTAACTTCCAATTCTTCACTTCAGTTGTTCCTAACGTCGTCACGATGAAACTTGTGACGCCGTCACCTTCAGTGCACTTTAGGGTCTTTTGAGATTTTGTTGTTTTCCGCACTTTTTCACTCCGAAAACGCCCGAAAATGCTTCTTTTGTGATTTTCTCCTCAAAAGTACCTAAAATGAGAAAAGAAACGACTTTGGGTGAAATCCGATCAAATAATATACGAACTAGGACTCAAACGGACCCCTAAAAACGTAACATTTTTTGTCTCATCAGGCCACTAGTTCAATATCACAGATTGTGGATGAAATCACAGAAGAAGAGTGGTCAAAAATCTAAGAAGGTTTCTAAGCTTAAGAAAAGGAAGCTCAAAAAGCATTCTCCATTCACATTGGGGAGGAATTTGGAAGATGAAAATCTGAATGAAGATGCTAAAGATCCAGATGCTGCAATTATTAAGGATTTAGATACTAAACCTGAAGATAATTTAAATGAAGATGCTGATTTTAATCCAGATGCACCTGAAGAGAATTTGGATAAAGATGCTTACTATGATGATACAGTTACACCACTTGTTGAAGATACTGTTCCTCAAAATATTGTTGAGAGAAAAAGTGATGAAACTGAACAGATACATCTTGAAGATGACAAAGATGTGGTTCATAGTGGAGATACTGAAGAGATGGATGTAGAAGATAATGTTCAAAACATTTCTCTTCAAGGTACTGCTGAACAAGATATTGGTGCTCAAGGCACTGTTGTTCAAAGTACTGTTAGACCATATCTTATTACTCCAAGGACTTTGGATTTCAATGAAGAAGTTGGTCAAACATAGTGAGGATGAGACCATTGCTCATATGTTGCTCAACATGTCTAGATCCAAAGGTATTACCATTCCTGGAGTGGAACAATCTCAACCACCTTCTTCTGAGCCTACTCAAGAAATAGATCCTAAAGATAAAGGTAAAGGGATTTTAATTGAAAAGAAAAAGAAGAAGAAGAAGAAGCTGACTTTAGCGACTTAAGAGCAATTGAAGTTACTAAAAATGAAGATGCTGCTAGAAAATTTCAGGTTGAGTTAAATACTAAAGTGGAGAGATCAGAGAATCCTATTGTTAAAGAAAAGGTTATTGGACCAAGAAAATCACAGGGCATTGCTAAAGAAAGGAATGCTATGATGAGTTATCTAAAGGGTCATGGATACAAAGGCTTACAGAGACTAAAGTATCAAGAGATGAAAGATTTGTATGATGCTGTCAGAGAATCTTACCAAAAGCAAGTTGATAGCATTGTTGGTTTTGATACTGATGAGGCAAAACAGATGATGGATGCAAGAAATAAAAGAAAAAGAACAACAACTAAAGAACAGCCATCAAAGAAGTTCAAAGATACAATTGAATTAAGGACAGATACAGTTGATGAGCTAAGGAATTACTTAAAGGTTGTTGATTTTGAGCATCCAAAGTCAAAAGAAGTTGCTGAAACAAAGTCTAAGATTTCTAACTTGGAAGTAGTAGAATCAAAAGAAGATGGAGATTATCTTGTTTTCCATAGAGAGGATGAAAGTTTCAGAGCATTCAACTTGTTGTGGGATATACTACATTTGATAGATAGAGAAGATTTACTTCACCTGCATCAACAAGTACAAGATTATTATGAACACATTCCACCAAAAGGAGTTGGTTTAATCTTGCTGGGTGATCTTTCAACTGTCTGGGATACTGAAGAAACAAGCAAGGATGCACTCTGGAATAATCAAGATAATTGGGAAATTATAAGATGGAGGTTCTTTGAATCAGCAGGAGTGCATGTGTTGGAATTAGAAGATGGTACCATGGTTCATATGCTAGCAGAGAGAAGATATCCTCTCACAAGAAGTCTTATGATCAGAATGCTAGAACATGGTATGGAAGTTGAAGATGAGAATGACACAGCACTTATGGTGATTGAGTTATTCATCAAATGCAAAACTTTGGCAGATGATGATGCATGATTACTGGTATGGTTTTGACATATATTTTTTGAATAATAAGTATTTTATTCAAAGTACTGCTAGACCAACAGTACTTTATCAAAGTACTGTTTTGCAGCATAAAACCAGTAAAAGTACTTTAATGAAAAACAGCAATTTTTGTAAGTGTGCAAAATACTTTTTGAAGCACAGAATAAACAGCAACAAAACATTTTTGAGTAACACATGGTGTTAGTATTTGTACTACACAACAAATGGTATTCAACTCACCATGTTTAATAAACAAGAAAGAGTTTGACTCATCATGAGGGTACGGCTCTAATGTGATTATCAAATCCGTTTTTAGTTAACAATTTACTAAAAATTGTTTGGTTTTCAGCTCACCATATCTGTGATAGTGAAGAGTTGGCTAGCCCACAAGATAATGGCTTGTGGTAAAGGCTGTGGAAAATCCATTTATATGGTAATTAGTTCACCATGGTAGTGATTGTACTAAAAGAACTAGCTAGTCCAAAAGCAAACGGCTCTTGGTAAAGACTACTCAAATCCGTTGATAGCTGATGATTTGCTAAAAATCATATGGTTATCAATGTACCATGGTTCTTAAACCTAAACATTGGCTACTCCAAAGTTAATGGCTTTGGTAAAGAGACATAAAAATCCTTTATTTTTCAATGATTCACCTCTCACAGGAGTTTACACACCTGGATGTGATGAGAATAGTATGAAACTTAGTAATCTGATGTACAATTTGCCATATGTTGCTGAGTAGCTGTAAAGAATGTTGCTGATAGTTGCTGATAAAGATTACTTTGATATTGATAAAACAACCATAGTGAGTTCAAGACAGATACAATCATTCCTTGAAGATAAAGATGTTAAATGCTAGAGTAATTTGGCATGGATTAAGGGGAAGACAAAGGAACTTGAAATCAAGCAAGTAGAATTCAAGTTAGGGGAGGATTGTTGGGTTATAAAGTCAAAGTACTGCTGAAGATCAAAGTACTGCTCTTATAAAGAAAGTCAAAGTGCTGCTTATTGAAGAAAGTCAAAGTACTGCTCATCAAAAGGACTGCTATGATAAAGGACTATAATACAAAACGTTTAAGGATTATTATGTAATTCTAGAATGTTCTTAGTTTAGAATTAGTTTACTTGTCATTCAAGTATTGTAAACCGACTATGGTTTTCCTTATGCCTATAAAAGGATCCCTAGGTTGGCATTAGAGAGATACGATTTTAGAGATACATACAAGTTCGATATTAGAGTTATTAGGGTTGTTGGTGAATCTGTGTATGTAAGCAGGTTCAAAGGTTTTAATATAATCAAAGTTCTTTGTTAATTCTTCTTACCTTTGTTGAAGTAGATTCCGCATACTTAACAAAGTACATCAGTGTTTCATTGTTAGTAGTTAAGGATTTATCCAAGATTACTAAACCCTTACAAGCTACATAGTTAGTTTGGTCAGAGTATATCGATCCAACACACTTTTGAACGAATCGTTGACAATTGTACGTACTGTGATATTAAGGACGGAGTCAAAGCAACCCCAGGATGTATTAGAGACGTTCTGTGATATTAAGCCTTAACCATATCCTATCCAAAACCCGGCCCAATACATAAACCCAATCCATATCACCCTTTTAATAATAAAAACCTGTTACCCCTTCCTTTTCCTCTTCCCGAACAAAACCAGAAGCAAATATCACAATCTCCCAACGAATCCAGAACATATCTCACAACCTACCAACTAATTGCCCATCCACATCCTCCCAACGCCTGCTCCAGCCTCCCCATGGTCTCCTCAAAATATCATTGAGATATCTTGCCTCCACCTTGGCAATCCACAACCCTTTTTGGGCGCCAAATTCCAATCAAAGGCTGAGATAATTCAAAGATATATCCAAGGGCTGGGATTTGCTCAAAAGAAACACAAACAGTACATGATGATGTGTTCTCTCACAAAAGAAGCACACAAGACTTGAAGACCCCCTGTTACACTTTTTAGTATAAATATAGGTCATATGTAAGCCTTGAAAGGCAGTTAGTTTTCAAGTAGTTTTATATTTTTCTTTATGCTTTTAATGTTTATGAATCCTTAAGTCGTAATCTGTTTTAACTGAGCTAATTTAAGTTTCAAGTTTTTCCAGCTTTGTACCTCGTTTTCCAGCATAATCTGTCAAAGTTAATTTCAGCTGTTGCTTTTTGTTTGTTTTAGCTTAATTGCATTCAGGTTAGCTTAGTATAAGTTAATGACCAGTTCTATGTCCTTAATTCTTTCAGTTACTTTGTAAACTTTCCATAACAGCCTTTAAGGGGGTGTTTGGATTAGCCTTATAATCTGTGTTTAATATTGGTAGTGTAGCTTAAACCAGTTTAGACAAAACACCTTAGGTCTATATAGAGTAGTGCAAAGGTAAAAGTGGTAGGGTATAATAGAAAAAAGTCATAATCACTTTTAGATTATTAGTTTTTAGCATACTGTCAAGACTTTTGGATTCCAAGTTCTCAATTTAGGTTTAGAAATCATTAGTCTAGACCACTGTAGTTTCATTCTTGCCTAAAACACCAAACTAGTTAACTTAGGGCAGTTCTAATCTCGTCTAAGTCAATTTTAGCAAAGATAGAAAAAAAGTCAAAATTGCAAAGTGTTTCACAACAGAGTACTTTTGTATTTTTTTTTCTTTAGTTTAGTTGTTTGGATCTGTAACTTTGGGATTTTCATATTTGCTTGCTTGTAATATTATAAATAATTTTAGTCTAATTTTTAGAATTTTCCTTATAAGCTTTTGATATGCTCAAAGTTGGCCTGTTGAACCTTTTGCTTCCCTGCACCAGTTGTTAACCATGGGTTTTCAGTTTTGACCCATTTTTCAATTGCCCTTATCTAGCTCGTTTCTTAAGTTTAGAACTTGAACCGTAGTGATTTGAGAAGCCTTTTATGAAGTCTTGTTGCATGTGTTATTTGCTTGGCCTCACCTGCTTGTTATCTCACTTGTTTTTAACCTCTAAGTTGCCCATTTTCTGCTTGTTTCTGTTGCTACACTCCAGTGTTAACTGAGCTTGTCTGACTCTGAGTTTCTACTTGTATTTATGCTCGTATTGTTTGTTGATGTTAGCTAGTTTGTTATTGCTCGTGAATGTATACTAGTGTGAATTTTATGATTTGGCTTGTGTGTCCTTCTGGTCTAGCTGCTACTCAGAAACTTTCTACTTAGGCTAATAAAACTCCATCTGTTGCAATTTCTGTTTTCCTGTTTGATACTTGTTTGGTAATTGTAGTTATTTGCTTGTTTAAAGATTGTGTTTATGCATGTTTAGCTTGTGTTTCATTTTAACGCATAGGTTACTGTGATAGTTGCAAGATTTCATTGATATCACTCTAGCTTTAACCCACTATCTGTTTGACTTTCCATCTTGCTGATGAACCCAAATAAGTACATATTATTATCATAATTTATCCTATTTATTTGACTTGTTTTACTATATTATGTATGAGAATCGGTACTTAATGTTTACTTTAGTATTTCTCAAGTAAAAACAGGTAATAGGTGAAACTTGGCAATTTTGGACTAATTATGGAGCAAAACAAGCGAGATGTCAAAAGTCTACTGAAATCCGGAAGATGCGTCGTATCTATCTCAACAGATACACCGCAGTATCATACTTAGATGAATTCGAAGACCATTTCCTGACTTTGAAGAATGCGCCGCATGTAATTATATCATGCGCCGCATATGAAACTTTGGTCAACGAAGAAGATCAAGCTTGTTCTACTCCAGGTACGCCGCATTACACTTTTGACATACGGCGTATCACTATCAAGACTTCACCAGATACAATCCAAGATACTGAAGGACATGCGCCGCATAAAGATTCAAGTTACGCCGCATTTGAAGACGGTGTACGAATATTCCAGAATATATTAATCTTGGACCCCACGCGAAGTTAAGTCAATGCGCCGCAGTGATAGAGTCATTTTACCCTTCAAAAATATTTATAAAAAATGGAAAGACTATACGAACCTTAATACAAAAGTATCTTGGTAAGTATTGATCTCCCGAGTATCGTTTCGAAGGAGTGGTGAATTGAAACACGTTGGTCAAGTTTTGTTTGATGCTTAGTTGTCACAATTTTGGTTTTAAAAATATAAACTAACGCAACTAAGTTATCTAAAGGAAAGCTAAAAACTAAACTAACTTATACTAAGGAATATCTCTAAACAAACATATATCTAAACTACTCGCGCATAATAAAAACTACACTACAAGTAATAATAATAATAATAAAACTAAACGTGGCAATAAAAATAAACATACTAAAAAATAAAAATATAAAAGGATTAGAGGTAACCGAATGAGACGAAAAATATAAAGATGGCGGAATGAGACCCACTTCATAATCTTCAACCCAACTCCTTAAGAACTAACATTCATCCATTAAATCCATCATTACCCCAAATTATCTCTAAATTACTACTAATCTCCTCGACCGATTATGGCAAAACCATCTCCGAACATTTAATGACTACTTTTAAGAGCATTAAAAGACAATAGTAACCAAATTGATCATTTGTTTGTGAACTACGTACAAAGAAAAACAAAGAAAGATGAGATATTAATGCACTAATAAATAACAAACTAGTATTTAATGATTGGAGGAGAAATAAAGTTATTATTATTATTATTATTATTATTATTATTATTATTATTATTTTTGATAAAACTAGACTTGAATAAAACATGATTTAAGCTAACTAAGCACTTCTGAAAACAATAATATGCGATTAAGCTAAAAAGTAAATAAATATCAGTTTCAAACTAATATATAAAAAAAACAAGAAGCCATTCAAATAAACAAAAGGAAACTTTGAGAAATGAAATTCGGATAACTTGATAAGAAATGAATAGATTACTAACAAAAAGTTGTGAAAATTCAAGACAAAGACAAAGATAATTAATGCTAATTATCAGTTATAAAAATGATTTTACTACATATGGAGAAAGAAAGACTAAAATTGCCGTAAAATGAATGATGAATCGTGACCCCCAATGGGGTCTTGGCTCTTGTCGGCTGCTTTTTCATATGCCTGCTCCTCATTCTTTTTAAATAATCCTTTCACTCATGCCCTAGTCAGCGGATGGTCAAACATCTTGCTCAATACGTTTTGTGATAGTTGCATCTGGGCTGAGCTTCAACATGGGCTACTCGCTTAAATATTGGGCTGAAACTTAACTGCTGGCTCAACTGCATTTAGTAATGCTCGGTTTGGACCTTGCAGGGCTTATTTCTCCGGGCTTCAATAATCTTCGTTAAATGCCCAAAATCTCGTACTTTTGCTCCAATTTCGATCCAATAATTTTTTAGCTCATGCCGTTGGACTCATAATTTCGTGCTCTTTCCAATCTCGTGCTTGGTTTTGTCTGTTTTGTCTTTCTTTTTGTCCTTTTCTCATATCCATTACCTGGACATACACAAACACAAAAACAAGCATATATATGGCATTTTCATTACGTTTTTGGTCTTATGGGCCCGTTTAATAAGGTAAAATATATGTGTAATTAGACACATATCACGCAGCTACTTTTGACATGCGCCGCATCGAACCCTAAGACATAAACTATAAATACCCCAAGACCTAGACGAATTTTGTGTGCAACATAACCCTAAGTAGCCGAGTTCAGTCGAAGAAGCAACACAAGACACACCCAAAACGAAGATATTAGAGCTGTAAGAAGGTCCTGCATGTATTTAATTCATTAAGTAGTTTTGTTTTATTGTAATAGTACACTTTAATTCATCAGGATAGATGGGCATGTGTATGTGATGAGACGAAAAGTGTACCCGTTTTAAGGGGTTATTTAAGCCCTAATTCGACTAAATGTGATCAAATATTGCCCTAAATCGTTCGTTTTGTCATTTTAGGTACCTTTGAGAAGAATTCTAGAAAACATGCATACTTGGACGTTTTTGGAGCATAAAAGTGAAGAAAACGACAAAGTCTCAAAAGAAGCTGGATTTCCTACCAGACGGCGTCAAAGTCACAAGGTGACGCCGTCAGTAAACGTTGACAAAGGAGTGAAGTCAGATTACACTAGACGTCCTATGAAGAAAACAATATGTTTTCACCTGACGGCGTCAGGTGTTAAAGAATGTAGGCCGTCAGGTGTTAACTTAAAGAGTGACGGCCCAGAGCAATTTAATGGGTGACGGCGTCAGAAGTAAATCTAGGCCATCCGAGAACCCAAATGACGGCGAGCTGACGGCATCAGAACCTATAGCCTGACGCCATCAGAATGTAAAATCTATATATATTTTCCTAATTTTCATTCATTAGTGTGGAACTTTTGGTACAAGTTTGGGATAAACCCTAAATACGATTTTAGCTGTAATTTCAAGGGTTTTTCACCCTTGAAACCTTCATGTGCAATTAAAGATAAGTCCTCACTTAAATTAATCAATATGTCTATGTGTTGGTTAATTATATCTTATGCTTGTCTTTCAATTAACATGCTAGGCTAGATTTTTCTTGTGTTTGCTTAGATCTAATGAAACCTAACTATTAATNAATCCCCCAGACTAAGGTATTGTCGTGTCCTCACGCAATGTCATCAACTCACGCTTTTGAGATAAATAATTTCACAACTCTTTTTACTAACTTTGAAAAGTAGCAAAGCGTTCAAAAGAGATTACGAAATCATTTATTCCTGAAAACGCCCCGTTTTTCCATTTTATTCTACAAATTAACTTTACACTACTATATTTGCATTATTCCACTTATTATGTGACGGGATGTTGCCTTTCATAATTTTTCAATAACGTTTAGGGTCACAGAATAGGAAACACAGCTCAGAGAAAAGTGTCCATATAGATAGAATTCATCGTCCCTGATTTTTCACAAGTTCCCAAGCCAAGCGTAAAAAGAGATCACAGCTTACTTACAAGTTAGATGCTAACACTACCCATGCAAGTTACTTGTGTAAAACCTCTTACTCCCATTTTCCTATTTTTATCTATTTATTTTATTTTTGTTGAGAATATGAATTTCTTCATTGTTTCTCGTTTCGATATTTTTTATTCAGATAAAGATACTAAATTAAGACGCTAAGTAGTTTTCTATCTTTTCTCGAGAATCTCTGTTTTGAAAATGAGGTCCACATCAAGGAATCGGGATACATACAAGCTCATAGACATTAGTTGTGGAGAAATACACGTGCACCTCTCGTGTCTGGTCTAGGACCATGCACAAGCACCTCACGCGCCATCAACTTGTCTGATAACTGAAAACTAATAAACATAACTTCTTTTTCTCTTTTTTTTTCTTTTTTTTTTCTTTTTTTTCTTTTCTTTTTTTTTTGTTTTTTGATGATGATACATAACACGTACTACGGAGCTTTCTTATACGTTCCTAAAATGAGGATCCAAGGGGTTTAGACCAAGACCTCACACATTCCCGCAAAGATGTTCAAAGCTCTGATCTAGGAATACAACTCAACATGATTACAACTTTATTGCGCGACCTTGATGTGTACCCGATTTTTAAAACAAGGATTCTTTTGAGAAGATAAAGAACTAAGTTTCGTCAAAATATAATGTCTTTAATTATTCTTTACAGATATGGGGTGAGACAATTTTGTGGGAGCAAAAAGCCACAAGTACCTACGATGGGCTCTAAAGAGAACCAACTACTCCACGTTTATCATCTAACTTCTAAATAAACTCTATCATTTCTCGTTCTCCGCAAATTTAAAATCTCAAATAATGAGATCCGCGGATGCTTAGCCAAATAAGTTAAGGGAACAAGCTAGGGCTCAACACGCCCGGTCAAGTCAAAATTTCTATTCCTACACTACCCAGCGGAAAGTCAACAAGATATCAAAAACTTATTATATTTTTGCAAAATTGTTTTAAATTTTATCATTTTTTTGGCACTTTTCACATTTTTGAGGAAAACGGGGTTGCGTGAGTACAAGGCAAAGTGGAAGGTAAAAATCGAATCAAAAGATTCACCCCCCAGACTAAAGTCAAACATTGTCCTCAATGTTTCAAAGGTAAGGGTAATCCTAACAAAAATCTAAGGCCGTTTATTAATTATGCCAAAAGATAAACGTTAGTCGATAAGGTTAAGGATACCGGATTTCCCATGCAGCACTGTAGGATGAGACTCAAGTGGAGATAGACAAAACCATAAGCACGAGAGTCTTCACATGTCGGGCAAATCCTGCACAAAACAACAGACACAAAACACGAGAAATGGAAGAGGTTGCCCTCCTCACGTCACTTTATTAGTAAAAAAAAACATATATATAAAGAAGATAGAAAGGATAAGCATGGGTTGCCTCCCACGAAGCGCTTGTTTTTGTTCGAGTCTCTAGCTTGACTATAGGGTTACTTACTTCTAAGGTCATGGTCACATCCATCACTTAGTGTTAAGTTTGGATGGTAAAAGCGATACAAGACCACCTTAGGTGAGTATGCCACCTGACGGGGTAATGGTGTATGGGTAAATCTAATAGGTTTATCCATCACCCACGTCATATCACCCGACTGTGTCAATGAGAAAAAAGGGTCAAATCTTTCCACTTCCCTTAAGCAAATTTGCTTAGAAACGGGAAGTAGTATAACTAGTAAAGTGGACTCATGAATCAAAGGTGTTGACTTAGGGGGGTCCAAGCTACACAAATCCTCAAACTCGTCATCAAAAATTTTGTTATCAATTCTTAATGTAAAGTTATCTTCAAAGTCGAATAAGGGATTTGATATAGTCACATCGAAAGATCTAGAAATCGAATCAAAATTAGCTAAGGGTTCATCAGACATCCTTGGGATTGGGACAGGGTCATTGGTAGGAAAACTTTCTATATCACTAGGATTAAAGTCAATTTCCCTATTCCCCATTGAGAGGGTGTCTATATGCTCTCCAAAAGGTAAGTCGGTATCTAACTTTTCGTCTCCCAAAACAACAAGCCTAGGCAAGGGTGGTGTGTATGCAAGTGGCGGAGATGGGACATGTGCGGTACTTTGTGGGATAGAATTATGCACCTCGTCCATAGTAGTCTCCGTATCATCCTCATCACTTTCCTCATGATAAAACGAGTTAACAAGAGGATTTTGTTTTTTAAGAATCAATTCCTTAATATGGTTTAATTCAGTTTGAATGTACATGTTGAATTGATTTTGAGCAATCATCGTTTTAGTAACTAATTCAGTAATCAATTCAGCTCTAGTTAACTCGCTCTGAGGAAGTGGTTAAGGGGTTGTGTATTGTGAAGGTTGATCAAGGTAAGGTGAGTCATAATTGCTACAAAGGACATGCTCATAGACAAGCGGGTTCCTAGTTTGGCAATCAGAGCTATAGTGAGGACCTCCACAGAACTCACAACAGTAAAACTGTTGTGACTGACTCGGTAAATCATATGGATGTTGGTCATAACCAAAGTTTTGATTGTTACACGGAACTTGCTCATAGACAAGCGTGTTCCCTGTTTGACAATCAAAACCTTGGTGAGGACCACCACCATAAGACTCACAAGAATATGTCTCCATCTCGTGTTGTGGGGGCTGGTGGACGAAGTCGGTTGTTTCATGGTAAGAATAGGGATTTTGGTCATAGACAAACCCGTTTCCCGATTCTACCATGCTACAACCGGGACAATTTCCACCATTATGAGGACCCCCACACCACTCACAACCATATAGATAAGAAGAAGACATAGCAAAGAATTAAACAATAGAAGGTAAGAGAAATAGAATTAAACAACTAAGAGGAAAAAGAAAAGTTTTTTTTTTTTTTTAAAAAAACTAAGGCACTAACTCGACCTAACTAACGCAAATCCTTACACCAACTCCCACGCAGCGGCGCCATTTTGATAGAGTCATTTTACCCTTCAAAAATATTTATAAAAAATGGAAAGACTATACGAACCTTAATACAAAAGTATCTTGGTAAGTATTGATCTCCCGAGTATCGTTTCGAAGGAGTGGTGAATTGAAACACGTTGGTCAAGTTTTGTTTGATGCTTAGTTGTCACAATTTTGGTTTTAAAAATATAAACTAACGCAACTAAGTTATCTAAAGGAAAGCTAAAAACTAAACTAACTTATACTAAGGAATATCTCTAAACAAACATATATCTAAACTACTCGCGCATAATAAAAACTACACTACAAGTAATAATAATAATAATAAAACTAAACGTGGCAATAAAAATAAACATACTAAAAAATAAAAATATAAAATGATTAGAGGTAACCGAATGAGACGAAAAATATAAAGATGGCGGAATGAGACCCACTTCATAATCTTCAACCCAACTCCTTAAGAACTAACATTCATCCATTAAATCCATCATTACCCCAAATTATCTCTAAATTACTACTAATCTCCTCGACCGATTATGGCAAAACCATCTCCGAACATTTAATGACTACTTTTAAGAGCATTAAAAGACAATAGTAACCAAATTGATCATTTGTTTGTGAACTACGTACAAAGAAAAACAAAGAAAGATGAGATATTAATGCACTAATAAATAACAAACTAGTATTTAATGATTGGAGGAGAAATAAAGTTATTATTATTATTATTATTATTATT
>LBNU01014466.1:140416-161244 GCA_014162995.1 Artemisia annua | reverse complement strand
CTAATTCCGCCCACTCCTCCAATACCCGAGATTTTACTTGCTTTCCATAAAATATAAAAATATACAAAAATAATCTTCCTTCACCTTTAGACCTATTAGAGTAGTTTTTCTATCCTAACGAACACTATTCCCTGTGAGAGAACGATCAATCCCCCGTACTTACCACTACACTATACTACACTGACTAGGTACACTGCCTGGTGGGATTGCAAGCTTCTCAAGATCCCTTGAGAGGTAAAACCTGTTGCGTGGTCGCAATCCCACGCACATCAGTATGTGACTTCGGAAAATCATACACACTTCTTAAAATTGCTTTCCCATCAATTAAAGTTTATATGTTGATGTCTTTGGTGACTTATATTAGTGCATTGATAACCTCTGTGTCTAGCTGAGCACTGCTTGGGCTGCCATACCCCTTCCTCGCCTCTTTAATCTGACGTCCTTGGATAAATAGGATAGTCATAAGTAATCATTAAGGGTTTACCCGCCGATATAATGAGATCCAACGAGAAAGATTTAAGTAATATACACTTCATATAAAACTAGCAATAAAACAAGTGAGCAGCTACTTAATTATCAGGATAGGTCTTCTTACAGTCTCTATTATCTATTTGTGTACGTGTATGCTATTCGCTGATTCATGCTCATTAGTTTAATTTACTGTTTAACTCAACCAATCTGTTCCAGTCTCTCAGGCTGAACCCCCTTTGCGTTAGATTAGGCTGTAAAACTAACTTAGGATATTAAAATACGGATTAGGTTAACTAGATAAATCGTTCCACTCTTAGTGATCGACACTCTACTTACCATTATATTCATATTGACCGGGTACACTGCTCGTTAAGTGTGTGTGTGTTATTGATAAGTCGGCTAAATATAAATTTAAAACTTGAGTAGGCATTAACACTGCTAAACCGCAACGACACATCACGCGCTTCAAGTTTTTGCGCCGCTGCCGGGGAGTGAATTGTTATTTATCTGTTAATTTGATTAGTATTTTAATTAGATTTTTCTTTTTATTAGGTTTTTAGATTCTAACCACTAACTTGTTGTATATTAGTTAGATTGCATTCATTGTATAATCTGTATATTTTCTTTTTTTGTTTGTTTTTATTTTCTGTAATTTTTTATTTTATTTTATTTTATTTTTCTTTATTTTTAGTACTAACTGCTGACGTTATATTGTGTTGATACAAACGATACGGCGCATCTGTTTCTCAGATGCGGCGTATTGCGTTTTAATTTTTTATACAACGCGTTTAATAATTCGAGTATGACGCATCTTTTCCCCAAGATACGGCGTATTCTGTTTTTAATAAGAATTTTTCAAACCCTAACGCCATACGATGCATCTGTTTTTGCAGATACGGCGTATTATATATTTAAATTAAAAACAGTTTTCGAATTAATTAAACAGAAGCGACGCATCGTTTTTTATCGATACGGCGTATTTACTGAATCAAAAATCTTGTATTCTGAAACGTAACGAAAATACGGCGCATTATCCTCTGCTTATGCGGCACATTTATTTTTATAAATATAATTGATTTTTGATATCTACTTTGATCATTCCGCTACTCTCGTGCACAAGTTAGTTGATTTTCAGGATAATGGATGGATCAAGCATCACTATGGAAGATTACATTCTGAACCTAACTAAAGATGTTAGTTGGAATTATCAATACCACGATATCTGGAAACTTGCTTTAAACGGTAAGGGTAAGAGAAAACTCGGTGCAGGTAACATTGAGAGTTTCCAATTCTTTGAAATTAATTTTCCAGCTATATTGCGATAATTTACTTAGCCATAAGGAAAGTTCTCTACAAAACTTCTCCCAAATATTTGATGATAAAAGTGAATTATCTTTACCTAAGTCTGATTATTACATGTTCATGTCTGAAAAGAAAGTTTTTAAGAAACGGTTTGCTAAAAAGAAGAAATTTAATAAGCTAAACATTGATACAAACCTCTCTTCTTATAAATTACCTAAACGTAAAAATACCGAAATCCACGACGAAAGTTGTGATTTCCGTAAAAATTCTTCAGACATTGATCTATGTAATACATCATGTCCAAATTATGATCTCAATTTTGATAAGCTTAAAACGATATTTGTTCCTAACCATAGAATAAATTATTTTTCACTAAACAACGAGATTATGATCCGCAATAGAACGGTTATGCCAATTGCCCTTATTTTAAATTTATATATATACGATATGGTATACCATTTAAGCCCAATTTGATGTATAAGGATACGTGTTGCGGAGGCCAAGGTACGTTCCCAATTTAAATTTTGTTCACTGGCACAACAATGCTAAGATTAATGTGTTTAAAAGAAAAATATCATTGAAAGTAGGGAACGACAAACTAGTCTATAAATGTGAAAATCCGGTTAAGAGCATAATTAGGGGCGTTTACATGCTAGGATTGAGAGAAGATATAGATCTCGATTTAGAAGCTAGATTTATGGGAGAAATCTTAGTGCAAAACAAATCACTTGAATGCTATGATGGAGATTATATTGAACTAAAAATGATTTTAAAACGCCATTAGAATTCAATGATAGATTTATGGAATATGATGAACCCAATAAAAATAAAATTATGGATAACCCTAGTATTAAAGTTATAAACACTAGAGATTGCGATGAATTTGAAGGGTATCCTAGTTTTTGTGATTATGGCAGAAAAATCCATGTCGATTGTGCATACAATTTACAATTTCCTTGCATGATAGGTTACAAACAAATTAGCGCAAACTTCTTTCCTATTTTACCAATTAACGTAATGTCAAAAACCTTTTATAATTCTATCATGAATAAGAAGGTTGAATATAAAGGAAAGAATGTAGTTGGAGCTTTTATTAACGTACCTATTTTTGTTGGAAGATTTGTTGTTGTTACAGATTTCACGGTGGTAGAAGACATGGATGCCTATCGTGATAAAGAGATGGGTGATGTGATTGTTGGCAAACCATTTTGTAGAGAGATTGCTATTAATGCCAAAAGATTTGAAGGAAGAATCGCCTTTCAAAATGGGAGCGACGTTGTTACTTTTATGATGCCTCGCACTCAACCAAGTTTTAAACATGCCATTAACAAATATTGCTACAGGTTTTCACCGTTCCTTCATGTAGATGACAAGGACAAACAATATGGGATCAAGTATCCGTACCAAAAGATGAAGGGATTCTACGAAGGATTGTTGAAGTTGGGACTTGAATATATCCACGATGAGTTAACTAGCAATTATATCATGAAGTGGTATTTAGATATCGATAATGGAAAATAGGAGCTGAACGTGAGTCTAACTTGAAGACTCTGGAATAAAGACTGGGAGACAACCCGGAATTTTTATGTTATTTTTCTGTTTGAGTCGAGTCTGCCAGGCCTGCAGAAGATGCGGCGCATCTCCATCATAGGATGCGGCGTATAATCTGCACTGGTCATATCTTTTTATTTTTCTGCATTTTTATTTTTAGACTTTAAAACATTCTGTTAGTTTATTTAATGCGGCGCATCCCAGGTTAAGGATACGACGCATCTTTTATTCTGATTCGTATTAATTCCAGGCTCGATACGGCACATCCTCTTCTATAGGATGCGGCGTATCGACTGACCTAATGATTTTCAATTTTATTTTTTATGTTTTATTTTCACTAACTACTAATGTATTATGCAAGTTTGAACTTCTTAACTCAGGTGTGATAAAAGTCTTGGTGGTATAATAGATTCCTGCACTTTCTGTGGAAACATCACTCATGAAGCTTAAACATTCTCATACAAAAGAAAGTTAATTTTTGCTCATAAACACAAAATGGAGGATCATTCCGAGCAAATATCAGGGAAGTTTTTCCGTTCTAATTCTTTTATTTTCCAGTTTTTAACCTTTGACACAAACAACGAGGACGTTGTTTAACTTAAGTGGGGGGATGGAGAATTAGAACGCATACTTGTCCTAAACTTTTCAAAATATGCTTAAAATACGCTTAATATATCAAAATTAAAAAAAAATAGCATGTTTTTGTTTAAGTCTAAATTACATAACCGCACACATAACCTTATTTCTTCCAAAAAGTAAAGCTTTAGTGTGCCGGTGACTTGTAAACTTTAGAACTTGGCTTGTATACTATTCGAGACCACCATAATGAGTATTATCGATATAATTAGAGTGACTTGTCTAACTTGGTAAATTTCTAGGATTACACCCAAAAAGCCTTTATATGTTATGTGATATTAACTAACTACATTGGTTAGTTAACCCCCGTATAAACCCTTTTATTTACTCTCACTTTTAGAGTAAGATACCCCTATAAAAACCCTCAGAGCCATTCCTTTCGTTTCTTACACCTTTGTTAAAATGTTTCGTTACACCCTTACACCTTAGCCTACCCTGTAGATTAAAATCTGTGGTTAGTTACTTTAGGCAAAGTGTGTTTCCTTACATTACCTGTGTTCGCGTGCGTAATTCATTATTATGATGAGGTTTGTGAAGGGATTTATTGGAATGAGCTTGAGGATTGGGAGTATAGTTGGGAACAAACGTGGGTGGAGGTGTTGGTTGTTTAGCCACATCATTTGTTGAGATGGGCTTGTTTCGGGAGTTAGGTTTTCTTCTCCAAATGGGTTTTTCGGTCATCGTTGCTAAACTTGAGGTTTTTGGCTTTGGTTTAATGGGATATGGCATGATGAGATGATGGAAAATTATGAGAAATGGGAGTGTTTATAGTGTAGGATTGATGGGATTAAGGAATGGATAAAATTTGTTGGATGGATTGAAATAGGATATGTTTGTGAATTTTGTGAAGTGTAGGATGAAATGGGCTAAAAAGAGTAGAAAAGGAAACAACAACTTCAACCATCAGATGGCTGGTCCCCTTAAATAGGGGCCGGTCCCCTTAAATATTAAGGAGGCCACCTTATGAATTAAGGGGGCCGCCCATCTGGTGGTTCTTAGATTACCAGAAATGGGTTTTGGGCAGAAAATTTTAGAAAGAAATGTGTTTTTAGGCTTAGTTTCAAGCAAGTCCAACTCTTTGAGGCAATTAAACATGTAATAATTATGTATGCAAAGCATGTTCATTAAGCACATTGAGCAAACAAGCAAATTTATCTAGCATGCAACCTAATCATTAAGCAAGCAATATATATGGTCAAAGAAACAATAAACAACAATAAGTAGTTCATAATAGCATTATTAGGAAGATTAATAAACTAGTGAATAAATCCTAATGAGTGTCTATGTGCAATAAGTGGGGAGTTGTGATGGCATGGACTTCTAGACTTATTACAAACAAAATCTTAATAGACAAACCATGGTCCGCTTGATTTGATTTAGTTCACTTATAAATGTCATGTACATAAATATAGATGATAAATGTGAGATCACCATGCATGATTTAAAGAAATGTTTTGAGCATTATTCAACAATATTTGAAAGTAGGTTTTTAATGTGGATGTGAAAGTTATTTGAATAAAATAGATTAGGTTTTATTTCAAAATGTGTTTATAAAGAATGGGTAAGAGAAAATTTTCCCAATCTTTGACTTTGATCGAAAGAGAATTATGGACATAGATTAAAAAGAAAAATGAAATAGTAAAATATGTTAATAGAAAAGTGAAATAGCCATCTAAAGAAAAACATTTTTCCAAAATGTGAAGTTTTTGTATATTTTTAAAGATACTAGATTTTTGACAACAAATCCAATTATTCCTAGATTTTTTTAAAAAAATGGTTGTTAAAGGTCTCATGCTCAGGGGAATTGGTTAAGGCTATTGTCACATGCTACCCTTTTCTACATATCCTATGATCATAAGCAAGTGATGATAAATTCTATATGTTTGATGCGAGAGTGCTGTTAAGATCGTTGTAGCTCTTAGACGAGGTCTAATATTATATCCAGGAACACATAATAACGAAAGCGGAATATACAAACATAGAATTAACGTTATCATGAACAAGCTTTTTCATTCATAATCTCTAACACTTAATAATTTACAGCCCCAATCCTACTTGATCAAGGTAGAACGACCTTGAGGCTGACTAACCAACTAACTCTAACTAAACCCTAGGCGTTTCCCAAATCCCTACGCCTAGGTTCTCACACACACACACCTTTGGTTTTTTACATCTTGTACGTACAATGAAACTAATGACCCTATGCCTCTTTATATACTAGAGACATCTAGGGTTTACAAGAGGAATCATAATACAATTAGGAAACTAAATATTCTTCTAGAATCTTCCAAATCCTCCATCTTTTTGTAGTTTCCCATCTTGTCACTTTAAACCCTGCATGTTTCATTCTTCTTGTTTTGTATCATCAAATCAATAAATATAATTCCCAACAATCTTCCCCTATTTGATGATGACAAAACAACCACGAATCTTGTACGAACTTCCCTAGACGAAGTAGAGAAATTGAGATAATTAAATCTCGCCATGAATGAAACAATCTTGTCTTCCTCTAAAATCATGCTATGCCACTCTAGTATTTCTTCCCCTTTTTGTTATCAACAAATAGAGAACGTAGACAAAACTTCCCCTTGAGTGATGCATGAATGTTAAATGATTAAAACACATCATAATATGCTTCCCCTGAAATCAATGTGCTAACCATCTTCATGATTCTTCAAATCTGTAAGCTCCTTGTAATGATCACTTGTGAAGAAAACGAGTATAACGAATTTGATGAAGAAGTAGAATTTCCCAAACTTGTGTCTTATGTCTTGTACTAACCACGTGACTCCAAACTCATACCAGAGCACAAATAGTATAAGTAGACCGCAACCTCTTGACAAAATCCTCAACTAATATGAGACACTGAGCACTACAATGTAACTCCTTTAAGTGATAGCCAATGTGTGCATAGAGCATCATAAGAAAAATCACACTCTTTGACTAGATTTATCAAGTCTTTGTCACATCTTTAACGCACAAACAAGTTATCTCCAAAGTGTAACAAACTTTGAGATATGATAAGAACACTCATCCAAGAAACTCCACTTCACCTTCAAATAAGTGATAAACAAGCTTCTTCGTAATCAATTAATTCAATAATCCAAATAACGAGCCTTTAAAACTTTAAGAACAAAAACTGCTTCCTGTGTGTGTAAACCAAATAATCTTCTGTGTGTGTAATCCAAAATCAAACTAATCAAACTCAGCTCGACTTCCCCTTACTGCTCGTAAACCACGCATAATTATTAAACCATAAAGCTCTTACATGTCTTCATAAATCATCTTCAATCATAGCAGTACTTAGTAGCAACAGTACCTTGGAGCAATACGTTGAGAAACAATGAGCAGTACTTTCAATGAGTGGAGCAGTTGTAGAACCAATTCATCAAGCAGTACTTTAAAATCAAACATCAGTACTTTGGATGGAATTGAGCGGCAGTTCGTTTGAGCAGTATGTTGGAGCAGTACATTGCAACATAGCAGTACTTTGGCGTATGAAAAAGACTGATAATAATGCTCCAACCAATGTAATAATATTGACCTTAGCGAATTTGTAGCTCCACCGATTCACTTTTTAAATAATAGAGTACGAGGTGTTTCTATTTAATCGGCCAATCAACAATCAACTATTGATCATAAAGAATACGAGAATATCTTATTGTAGCAGCAGAATAAATACGAACCTTTAAATTCAAAACTGCTTCTTCAAACAGCATACATTCTCGACAATAAAACCTTGATGAACCCTAGATATCACGAGCTAACCTAGCTCTTGATACCAATTGTTAGCACAAAACTCATCCATAAGTTTGTTCTTGAACTCAGTCCCATTGTCACATCTAATACCTCTAACCTTATGTCTTAACTGATTTTCTAGGGAGATGATTAAATCATGAATGGCATCAAATGTCTCATCTTTAAATCCCAAGAAAAAGACCCAACTAAAACGACTGCAATCATCTGTGACAACTAAGCAGTACTTCTTCTTGTTGAGGCTTGAAACAGAAACAGGTCCAAAAAGATCCATATGCAACAGCTCCAAAGGTTCTCTTACAGTTCTTTCCTCAAGCTTTTTACAGGAAGCTTTATGTTGTTTACCCTTCTTGCAGGCCAAGCATGATTGATCAGTCTTGAAAGTTTTGGAAGGTAAACCTCGAACTAGATTGCCTCTGACTAACTTGTTGATGTTCTTGAAATTCACATGACCTAGTCTTCTGTGCCATAGATGTGCTTCTTCAGTTGATGCTTTAGCTACTAAACATGTAACATTCTCAGTAGCTAAGATATTCTTCATATCAATGCTGTACACATCATTGGTCCTTGGTGCCCTTAAGACCACTAATTCTTCAGCTACAAACTTGAATTCAGGTGAGAGAATTAAACATTCTGTTTCAGTGAACAAGACAGGGTACTTCTTGTCACAGATCTGAGAAACTGATAGTAAATTGAACTTGAGCTCCTTCACATAGCTAACATTCTCAAAGTCAATCTTTCCAGTCTTGATAGTTCCTTTGCCTGTAATTCTCCCTCCAGTAGCATCATCCCCAAATGCAACTTTTCCTCCAAAAAATGGCTTAAAATCTGACAGAATCTGCTTTTCTCCTGTCATGCTTCCAGAGCAACCACTATCAACAATCAAATGATCTTTAAGCTCCACTTCTGGGTTGCCCTGCACAAAGATAAGAAAGTTAGTTTCTTTTAGGAACCCAAGCCATTACTGACTTGTGTTCCCCTTGTGGAGTCACATACTTAAAATCTTTAAGTATGTAATTCCCACTATCTTTTAAAACATGATCAATAACTTTCTTTTGTTCAAAAACTTGATCTTTGTTAGAAAAACAACTTTCTTTTACAACAGCATGTTCTTTTTCACCCACACTTTCTGAAAGTACTGGTTTGTCCCCAGCAGTACTTTCCTTTTTGACCCACATAGTTTTAACTTTTTGGGTTGAGGTCTGTGGTTTAGGTACTCTTTTGTAAGGCCTCTTAGATGTAGAAAAATTGGTATCATGGCCAGGAGTTCGTTTTGAAACATTGAGTCTTACATGAGCAGTACCTTTATTAGGTGAAAATCTCCTAACAGTACTTTGAGAGAATACTGTTTGTGGCCTACCAGTACCTTGAAAAGAATGACCTGAAGGTACTGGTTGCTTGAAAAAAGTTCTTTTCTGTTGAGGGTACCTATATGATTCAGTGAAATTACTATGTTTGACCCTTCTAGAATAATTCCAAACAGGTTTGGGTGAAGCTGGTTTAGTTTCTGTAGGCCTATTTTGTACAGATCTGGTCTTTGGGTATTGACTTAAGTAATTTGAATGTAAGGTACAATCTTTTATCAAATGATTAGGACTATAACAAACAAAACACAATTTTTGATTCATTGACCCAAATCCAGATCTTTGAGGGTTATACCCAAGACCAGTGTGACTTCTAGGTGAATAATGAGAAGAGTTTCTAAAGTTAGCAGTATGTTGGAAAAAATTCTTTGAGGGAACTGCTGAGTGACTAGCAGTCCTTTGATTAAAGTGAGAAAATACTGCTGGTTTTGAAAAAGGTTTAGAGAAACTCTTATCATTAACATTATTCCCTGATCCCCTAGTATTCCTATGATTCTTAAGAATCTCAACTTTGACTTCAGATGAACCTGGATTAGATTGACCCTTAAGTTTATTCCTAAACTCTAGATTATCTACTCCATAACAAGAAACATCTTTCCTAGGTGGTTGAAAACTTCCAACAGCATGAGGAACTGCATGATACCCCTCATCTTTCTTAAATTCAGGAGGTGTTGGGCTTACGGGTTCCTCATTACTAGATCTGTTTTCTTCTGAGCAAGTTTCAAATTCACTAGTTGAGATTTCCTCTGAACTTTCTTGTTCCTTATCACTAGTTGGGTTCTCTTCTGAACTACTATACTCAACACCATAACCTAGTCCTGTTTTAACGTTTGTTCTTCTTTGTTTTTCACAAAAACTAACATGTGAAAGACCAACTTCTTTCCAACTAGCAAGTTTTTCTAACAAATCATCTCTTTCCTTAGTCATCTTTTCTAACTCAAACACCTTACATCCTAACTTCCATTCACTTAACTTTAACTGATAGTCCTGTTGTTGATATTTTTCAGCCCAAGCTACTTCATTATTTTCATGTGTAATTATTTTAGCTTCTAAGGACTCTAAGGTCAATTGATAACCTAAGATGAGAGTTGTGAAGTGGTAGTAGACACAGTTGAGTAAACATCAGCAACAGTACTTTGAACTGGATAAGCAGTACTTTTAGTGGAAGTACTGTTTTTCTTGGCAGGAGACACAAAAGCAATACTGTTGGTTGATGAACCTGATTTACCATTCATCTCATGCTCATATACCTTCAAGTTGTTGTATAAATCATCAAAGTCCATAGTAGCCAAATCAGGTTGACCTCTGATCATAGTAGCAATCACATGCCAGATAGATGGCAAACTTCTTAGGAACTTCAAGTTTGCATCTTCAGTAGATACTTCTACACCATGTATCTCTAGCATACTGGGAAGATTTTGAAATCTCTCATAGGCAGCATCAAGTCCTTCTCTTTCTCCAACAGCAAAGGTTTCAAATTGCTGCTTCAACAAACTTCTGTGCATCTTCTTTGAAGCATCATTACCTCCAAATCTTGTTTTGATAGCAGCCCACAGTTGTTTAGCATCCTTAGCATTATGAAACTTCAACAGGTGGCCATCAGGGATAGCAGACAGCAGTATGTTGAGAGCTTTGTCTTGATTCCTCTTCACAGTTGCAGAGAGTTGTTGTTGAGGTGGTTTAGGCTGTCCAGGAACAACTACAGGTTCTTCTATAACTTGATTGCCATTGACAATGATATCCCAAAGTGCAGAGTCAGTAATAGCAATGTATTGCCTCATCTTCATGCTCCAAAGATCATACTCTCCCTTCTTGACTATGGGAATTCTAACAGTGGTGATGGATGGCATAGGTGTAGGTTCAGGTTGAGACATCTTGTAGGGTTTGTTTAAAAGATCGACTTAGTTTAGGGTTTAGGGTTTCTTCTTAATCAGAGTTTCCACACAAGCTCTAATACCACTTGTTGGATCGTTATACTCTGACCAAACTACTTTATTATAGCTTGTCTAAGGTTTAGCAGTCTTGGATAAATCCTAAACTACTAATGATGAAACACTGAATTACTCTATTAAGTATGCGGAATTACTTAACAAAGCTAAGAAGAATTATAACAACTTCAACACTTTATATTAACCAAACTTTGAACCTGCTAATTGTACAGATTCACAAACAACCCTAATATAGCTAATATCGAACTTTAGCTTTTCTCTAAAAGTATTCGTATCTCTAATAATGACCTAGGGATCCTTTTATAGGCACAAGGAATACCCTAGTCGGTTTACAATACTTGAACGACAAGTATACAAACTCTAACTTTAGAATATTCTAGATTATACATAATATTCCTAATCTAATCTTCAATCTTTATCTTCAAGCAGTACTTTGACTTTATCAACGAGCAGTACTTTGATCACAAGCAGTACTTTGACTTTAAACATTTTAGCAGCACTTTAGTCTTCAGCAGTACTTTAATCTTTTATATCCCAATAATCCTCCCGTAACTTGAATTCTACTTGTTTGAGTTCAAGTTTCCATGTATAAACTTTATCTTCAAGGAAAGGTTGTCTTCTTTAAAAAGTTATACTCGTTAATGTGTTATCATCAGCATAAAGTATCTGCAATCTTTATCAGCAACAATCTTTTTGTCTTTACAGCATCTTAATCTCTTCTCAGCTACTCAGCAACATAAGGTACATCAAATCATATTCAGTTTCATACTATTCTCATCACTTCCAGGTGTGTAAACTCCTGTGAGAGCTGAATTATTGAAAATTAACGGATTTTGATGTCTCTTTACCAAAGCCATTAACTCTAGAGTAGCCAATGTTTAGGTTAAGTAAACCATGGTACATTGATAACCATATGATTTTTAGCAAATCATCAGCTATCAACGGATTTGAGTAGTCTTTACCAAAAGCCGTTTGCTTATGGACTAGTTAGTTCTTAGATCTGAACCATGGTGAACTAATTACCATATAAATGGATTTTCCACAGCCTTTACCACAAGCCATTTTCTTGTGGGCTAGTCAACTCTTCACTTATTTCAGATATGGTGAGTTGAAACCATACAATTTTTAGTAAATTGTCAACTAAAAACGGATTTGATTGTCACATCAGAGCCGTACCCTCATGATGAATCAAACTCTTTCTTGTCTGTTAAACATGGTGAGTTGAATACCATTTGTCGTGTAGTACAAGTACTAACACCATGTGTTACTCAAAAACAATTTGTTGCTGTAATTATTTGTGCTTCAAAAATTATTTTGCACATGACAAAAATTGTTATTCCAAAAGAATGTAACTGGTTTTAAGCTGCAAGCAGTACTTTGGGAAAGTACTGTTTGATCAGCAGTACTTTGAATAAAGTACTTGTTTATTCAAAAGATTTTATACAATTAAGATCATACCAGTATTTTTCAATCATCATCCTTCAAAATTGTCCAATTGATGAACAAATTAATCACCATTAGAGCTGTTTCATCTTCTTCTTCAACTTCCATACCATGATCCAGCATCCTCAGCATCAAATCTCTTGTAAGAGGATATCTCCTTTCTGCCAACATGTAGATCATTGTACCATCTTCCAGCTCTAAGGTATGAACACCAGCATTTGAAAAGAATCTCCAGCTTAGAATCTCCCATACTTCTTGATCTTTCCAAATATCATCTGTGCTAGTTTCTTCTGTTTCCCACATAGTAGTCAAATCTCCCAGCAATACTACACCAATTCCATTGAGTGGAATATCTTTAAAATAAGCTTGAATTTGTTGATGTAGATCAAACAAATCTTCTCTATTTATCAGGTGCAATATATCAACCAGCAGATTGAATGCTCTAAAACTTTCATCTTTTCTATGGAAAACAAAATAATCACCATCCTTTTCTGATTCAATAACCTCTAAATCAGATATCTTTGATTTTGTAGTAGAAACTTCTTCTGACTTAGGAAGCTCAAAATCAACAACTCTTAAATAATTTCTCAGTTCATCAACAGTATTGGTCCTTAACTCTATAGTAGGTTTAGACTTCTTTGATGACTGTGACCTAGTTGTTATTCTCTTTCTTTTGTTGCTTTCTTCCATTAGCTTCCTTCCTTCTACAGTATCATAACCAACAATGCCATCTACTTGTCTTTGATATTCAGCTCTGACAGCATCATATAATTCCTTCATTTGTGAGTGATTCAACTTGTTCAGACCCTTGTATCCTCTTCCTTTCAAATAGCCCATATAAAAATTTCGTTCTTGAGCCTTTGTCATTGATTTCTTTGGTTGAACAGCAGCTTCTTGTCTGTCTTTTTCATACTCAGCATCAAGTTCTGCTTGAAGCTTCTTAACAACTGCTTCACTTTGAGCTTCTTGATAAGCCCTTATCTGCTCCATAGAGAATAATTTCTTTTTCTTCTTCTTCTCTGATTCCACCAGAATTCCTTTTCCTTTATCTTTAGGATCAATTGCTTGAGTGGACTTAGGAGAAGGTTGCAGATCTTGAGTTTGTTCAACTCCAGGAATACTAATACCTCTAGGTCTTGACATATTGAGCATAATTTCAGCAATGGTTTCATCATCACTGTTAGTAGGCTTAATCATCTCCTCTTCTTTCTCAACTGGATTAGATGGACCCACATCTTCTTCAAAGTCCAAGGTCCTTGGTGTAATGTGAAACTGTCTCATAGTACTTTGAGCAGTATCTTCATTATTAATACCAACACCAGTACCTTCCAGATCCAATTCTTCTGTATCACCACTTCTGACTTGAGTGTCAGCTTCTTGAAGATTTACTTGCTCAGTCTCATCACTTCTTCTTTCAACAATATCTTGATGAGAAGTTTGTTCTTCAAGTGGTGTCTGTGGAATATTTTGATCAGCAGTCTTTTCATCCACAGTCTTTTGATCATCAACAACATCTTCATTATCAGCATCTTCATTCAAATTCACATCTTCCTTATTCCTCCCCAATGTGAATGAAGATAGCTTTCTTAGCCTCCTCTTCCTTGACTTAAACTTCTGGAGACCCTCTGAAGAATGTTGAATAAGAGACTTAACCAATTTCTTCAAATTTTTGTACTTCTTTTGAAGATGTGTCAAAACAGTGGCTTGATCATCATAAGCTCTTTTCAGTCTCTTCAATTCTCTTGTTAAAGCATAATTATCCATAACTGCATCTTCAACAGGTGTATCCTCATCAGTCATCACTCCCTCATCTCCTCCAGATGTCTGATTTCTATCTGTGGAAGTATAATCATTGGGGGTGGGTGGTTGACTAATACCATGACCTGAGTCATCTAGAGAAATAGTCTTTTCTGCAGAAACAGTCTTTTGAGAGACTTCTTGAACTGGTGAAGAAGCAGTATGTTGTGAAACATCTTCTTCATTAGAAAGTGACTGCTCAGATTGTTGAGATGGAGTTGAAGCAGAATCTCTATGTTCAAAAGCATCCTCTGAATCCTCTTGAACAGCATCTCTAACAGCTTGTGCTACCTCCAACATATATGCAGTAAGAGGTGTATCTTGACCAGAAAAGAGAGGACTCTTTGTGGCCATGAAGGTAAACACCTTATCAGGAAGCACAACAACTGGTAAAAACTCTTGAGGCTTAGGAATACCTTCAAGCTGCTTATTCAAAAACACCTGTATAAACCTAGGATACATCAAGAATGGAGACTTCTTCTTTATGTGATTAATCATTCCATTTAAAATCATCCAAGAGAAGTTGAATGGCTGATTAGTTGCCAATCCTACCAAAGCAGATGCTATGGTTTTGGGAAATTCATTCCAAGCAGTACTCTTGTTGCTCAGACAATGAAGAAGGACATGGATCAAGTACTTCCAATGAGGACTGAATAAGGGTTTGTCAAAGGTGAGTTTTCGAAGTGAACCCTCATATCCAAGATCCCTAAGTGTATCCCAAATAACCTCTTTAGCAAAACAAGCAGCACCTTCTTCATCATTAAACTGAAGGTCTGCTCTGATTTGAGCCTCTGTGATGCGAATATTGCGACCAGCTACCTTAGCAGTGATAAACCAAACATCCAATTCCTCCCATCCAGCAGTAGCAGTAGCCCAAAATTCTTGAATCCAGGGTCCAATCACATCAGGATTACCCAAAATAGCATAATTGATTGAAGACCCAGCAAGAAAATCAATGATATCATGAAAAGCAACATTGAATTTAGTCTTATCTAAATTGGCTACCATATTGTGACGATTGCATGTTGAACGAGCCATTTATGTATGGTGTGTGAGAGTAATTTGTGAAAAACGGCGAAGGGAAAAGTGAAAGTTTTAACGAAAGAGAAAAGAGTAATAGGGATAAGTAAATATGGGTAAGATTTATAAAATCAAATCCCAATAAATACGAAAGGTTGTTATTTTTATCCCGTATTTCTTTCCAATTTTTAAATGACAGTTACCATAAAGAATTGACCGTTGTATAGTAACAGTACTTCCACGTCAGCATAACAGTACTTTCACATAGCCGTTGAGCAGTACTTTCACCATACAGAACTCAATTGCCTATAAAAAGACTCTTCATCCATATGCATCTTCATCACAAAATCATCCCAAAAACTTCAATAATCTTCTTATCATCACATAACATCACCATGAGCAAATCACCATTTGTGTACACCTCATCAGATACTGATTCAGATAATGAGAATAAGTATTACTCTGATCCTAGTTCTGATTCTTCAACAGGATGGAGTAAGTATTTCCCTCCTATGACAACAGGTTCCTCCAAGAAAAACACCAAGAGAAAGACACCAGCTGCTGATCCTTCTACACAACTAGCCAAAGAACTGCCAAATGCTTTGACTCATGCCTTGGAATCTGCAATGAAGAACATGAATTGGTCTGCTCAAGAAGGCCCAAGTGAGAAGCCATCAAAGCCAGAACGTCCTCCAAAGCAAGTGTTGTTCCTTCCATGCCCAAAGATGCAAGCATCTTTTGAAGAGAAGAGAAAGAAATCTCAGAAGGCAAAGCACAACAAGGGAAAAGGCAAAAAGCCTACGGAGTAGGTTTTCTATGTTGTAGTAGGATTGGTGTAGGATTTTATGTGTAACTCTGTTGGTGTAATGTCTTTGTTTTCAAGATGAATGTACTGTGACTTTTATGAATAAAAGTGCTGTTCTTTTAGAATGAATGATGAATGTAGCCTCCCCTTAAATAAGAAACAACTGCTTAATTGCCTCCCCTCAAAAGTAGGCCTAAAAATTAATCATACCAATACTGACCACCAAATGCTTAAATTTTGTAACATCAAAGCCTTTAGTAAGTAGATCTGCTACATTATCATCTGTATGAATCTTGACCACATTAATCAACCTGTGCTCATAACAATCTCGAATGAAGTGATGTCTAATCTGAATGTGCTTGGTCTTTGAATGATACACTGGATTTTTCACAATACAGATAGTACTCTTATTATCAATGTTGATAGGAGTATTCTTGAAATTAAATCCATAGTCCAAAAGCTGATTTTGCATCCAAAGCACTTGTCCACAACAACTTGCAGCTGCAACATATTCTGCTTCAGTAGATGAGGTTGCTGCAATTTTTTGTTTCTTACATTGCCATGAAACTAATCTTCTTCCAAGATATTGGCATCCACCAGTGGTTGATCTTCTATCAAAGTTATCTCCAGCATAGTCACTATCTGAAAAGGCTTGCAAGTGAAAAGGTAACTCCCTAGGATACCACAATCCTAATTTAGGTTGATACTTGAGATAAGCAAAGATCCTTTGAACAGCATCCATGTGTGAAACCTTGGGTGAAACTTGATATCTTGCACATAAACAGACTGCAAACATAATATCAGGTCTTGAGGCAGTTAAGTACATAAGACACCCAACCATTGATCTGTAAAGATTGACTTCCACTGGTTTTCCATCTTCATCCTTTCCAAGTGAGTTTGAGGATTTAATAGGTGTAGTGACTGGCTTGATAGTATTGAGATTAAACTTCTTAAGAATGTCAGTGACATACTTATCTTGGCTTATGAAAATACCAGTACTTGACTGTTTAACTTGAAGTCCCAAAAAGAAAGTCAACTCACCCATTGAACTCATCTGAAATTCTTTTTGCATAAGTTCTTCAAACTCTTTCACCATGGATTGTTTTGTAGCACCAAAAATAATATCATCCACATACACTTGAACTAGCATGATATCCTTTTTGTCTCTCTTAATGAACAAAGTCTTATCAATGGCTCCTCTCCTATAGCCATGTTGTAACAGAAAATTTGAAAGTCTTTCATACCAAGCTCTAGGGGCTTGATGAAGACCATACAGTGCTTTAACAACTTTGTAGACTTTGTTTGGATGTTCAGGATCTTCAAAACCAGGAGGTTGTTTGACATAAACCTCTTCTGTAATTTTGCCATAAAGAAAGGCACTCTTGACATCCATTTGATAAACTGGGAATCTCATATAAGAGGCAAAAGCAAGAAATAATCTTATAGCTTCAATTCTTGCTACAGGAGCAAAGACTTCATCATAATCAACTCCTTCTTCTTGTCTGTATCCTTGAGCAACCAGTCTTGCTTTGTTCTTGATCACATTACCTCTTTCATCTCTTTTAACTCTGAAAACCCATCTTGTACCAATGACCTTCATTCCATCAGGTAAATCACATAAAACCCAAACTTCTTGAAGTTTAAACTGTAGAAGTTCTTCTTGCATAGCTTCAACCCAGCATTCTTTGGATAAAGCTTGCTTTATGTTCTTGGGTTCCTCTTGAGAGATGAAGCAAGCAAATAAGCAAGTCTGTTGATCTTTATGATTCAACCTGTTCTGTTTATAGACAAAACTAAGTAAAGCATTTTGAGGCTTAGTCATGCTTTTAGCTTTTGATCTTGTAAGAACACCAGAAGTAGGAGAACCAATAATCTTGTTTGTAGGATGATTCTTATGTACTCTTGAAGTGTGAGTTGTTGGTACAGTAAGATCATCTTCCAAATTTCTTAGATCAGGACCTTGTTCACCAAAAATTCCTTCATCTTGTTGTTCATCATCTGATTCTTCAAATGGAGGCATGGATGAACCAGGCCAATCTTCAATATTTGTCCAAGTATTTGACTTGATTCCCTTAGAAGTACCTTCACCTTGAGTGGCAGTACTTTGATCCAAAGTACTGGGATCCAAAGTACTGGTCTTCAAAGTGCTGTCAGTTGAAGACTTAGAATGTTCTTTTGTCTGTTCTGCTTCATAAGCTCGTCTTAGATCATCTTCATAGGACTTTGCAAGTGATTCTTGAAAAAGCATCCTATTTAATTCATCTTGTATAGCTTGATCTTCATCAGAGACTGTTGTGGTTGAGTTAACAGTATCTTGCTTATCATTAGCAGTACCTTGGTTTTTATTGACAATACTTTGTTCTTTGTCAGCATCTGTAGGACTAGCATTGACACCATGAACTATGAACTGTGAATTGTCTTCTTCAGAATGGACAACTTGATTCTCCCCCCTAACAGGCACATAGTTCATAGAAGGAGTCAATATATCAAGATCAAACATCCAATCAGGACCTTTACCTTTCTGGTTTGGTAGATCTTCAAGGAATTCAACATGAAGACAGTCTTGAACCTTCTTTGTAACTTTGTTATACACCCGAAAACCTTTACTGTTTGTAGAATAACCCAAGAGATATCCTTCCTCAGACTTGCCATCAAATTTTCCCAAATTATCAATGGTATTAAGAATAGTAAGAGGACATCCAAAAGGTTTCATAAAGCTGATACTAGGTTTTCTGTCCATCAATAATTCATAGGGTGTCTTCATTTGAGGTTTGGTGATAGAAACTCTATTCAAAATATAGCAAGCTGCACTTACTGCTTCAGCCCAAAACTGAATAGGTAAGAGTGAGTCTGCTAGCATAGTCCTTGCTGCTTCTATCAAAGTTCTGTTCTTTCTTTCTGCAACTCCATTCTGCTAAGGAGTTCTTGCAATACTGAATTCCCTCTTGATTCCCTTGTTAGTTCTTGCAATACTGAATTCCATTCTGCTGAGGAGTTCTTGCAACTCCATTCTGCTGAGGAGTTCTTCCATTCTGTTTCATCATTAGTAGTTTAGGATTTATCCAAGACTGCTAAACCTTAGACAAGCTATAATAAAGTAGTTTGGTCAGAGTATAACGATCCAACAAGTGCTGAATGGGGTATAACCTAACATCTATAGCTCTTTTGTTGTCGCACAATTATCTAACTTAATGCCATAGTCTACAAGAGCTTGTTTCATCCATAGTTTTTTAACGCGGGAAATCTAATCTTACTTCGATCTATGTTAATGATTAATCCACTTAACTCATTTCACTTCATCACCATCAGTTTTCTAATAGTGGACATAGAAGATTTCCATTTTGAACGTTATAGCTTAAGAGGGCCAAGGGAAAAAGAACAAGTGATTCTAGGTTATAAGTAGATTCATATAAGCTATTATGTATGTAAATATAACTAGGCATTATGAGCTAAATGGGCATGAAATAACTAGTCATTAATCTAAGCATATATTATAACAATAAGCTTAAAAGGAAAGCATACCTTTTAGTCTTCAGTAGATTTTCTTCAAACACTTCAAGGTGACAAATTGACTTGGGAAGCCAACTGTAGATGAGTTTCCGAATTATTCAATGAGTAACGATTTAGCCACTTGGTCCCCATTGTCTCATTTGTCCAAAATTGTTTGTATCAAACATGGTTTGCATTTGCATGTATGCTGGAAGTATTCCCCAAGGGTTGAAACTTGGTTGATATGAATAATTCCACATTGGGTGACTATTATTAGGGTTTTGTCTACCTTGCTTTCTTCTAGGTTGAGGGGTTTTAGACCGAGGATGAGGATTATTTGGTCTATTTGGAGGTGGAGTTTTAGATCTTAATTTTGGTTTAGAAAATCCGGTTTTCGCTTTTAATAATGGTTTATAAAAACTTTTTACTTCCTCATCACTCGCAATAGGTATTTTTCTATCTTTTATAAGTATATACTTAGGTTTTGACTCGAATGGTTTTTGTTTACTAGATTCACATTCAAACTTTATATTTTTATTTTCACTAGTTGGAACATTAGTTGAGGTGAATCCTAGACCGGTTTTATCTCCCGAAGTTTCTTGAACACTTATTATTTTCTTAAGTGAGTTACTACTATTTTTAAACTTGTCAAGTTTGAAAATTTCATCTTTAAGTTTTTCGTTTTCATTTTTGACCTCTAAGTATGTTTTACATTCTATAAAAAAAATTTTCCTGATGTGCGTAGGATTGCTGCCACGCAACAGGTTTTACCTCTCAAGGGATCTTGAGAAGCTTGCAATCCCACCAGGCAGTGTACCTGGTCAGTATATTATAGTGTATTGGTAAGTACGGGGGATTGATCGTTCTCTCACAAGGAATAGTGTTCGTTAGGATAGAAAAAATACTCTAATAGGTCTAAAGGTGAAGGAAGATTATTTTTGTATTTTTATATTTTATAGAAATCAAGTAAAATCTCGGGTTTTGGAGGAGTGGGCGGAATTAGTTGCTAGTCAACTAACCCAAAAACTACAATTGCAATAAAAATAAAATAGCAGAAAAATAAAAGATTGTGAAAACTTATATAGAGACAAATGCGTTTACTTAGACTTCCTTACTCCCTAACTATCTTTTACCGGTTAATTGGTGTATGTATTACTTGCGTAGATGACGGGTGTATTCCTTAACAATTCATGGGGTGGCATACATATGTCCCCAATTCTATGAGCTCTTATCTCCTCCTACAAC
>LBNU01014466.1:46379-133763 GCA_014162995.1 Artemisia annua | reverse complement strand
AACACCTGACGGCGTCAGGTGTAAATGTCTCAAAACCTTTCTGGCCCGTCAAGTGTAAAGTAGTTTCACTCTTTTGTCAACGTTGGCTGACGGCGTCACCTTGTGACTCTGACGCCGTCAGGTAGAAAATTCAGCTTCTTTTGAGACTTTGTCATTTTCTTCACTTTTATGCTCCAAAAACGTCCAAATATGCATGTTTTCCAGAATTCTTCTCAAAAGTACCTAAAATGACAAAAGGAACGATTTAGGGCAATATTTAATCATATTTACTCGAATTAGGGCTTAAATGACCGCTTAAAACAGGTACACTTTTCGTCTCATCAAATATCCTTACACTTGAGGTTTGCTTGTCCTCAAGCAAATAAGCTTTTATTCTAATCAAAATATGAGTTAGGGGTCATTTAACACAAATATTAAAGTAATTACAAGAAATAGTCATTCGACCCTAATCATAATAAGCATGACAATCATACACTAGCACCTCACAAATAGTGTTTGGATACTCTCATCTCTCAAGTGTCATAGAATTATATCTCATAAATGAAAACGGAAAATATCTCTCACTACCTGTCATAGCAAATAGATTACCATAGGCTTGGGAGAGGATCAATTACTCCTCCACTAGGCGTAAGCACCTAAGATAAACTATCAAAGAGGGCTTTCAAAAGGGTTGTAACGTAAGGTGTAGGGATATGATAAACACGGTTTGGTGGGAATAAAGGGTATTTAAATGGTGGCGAGTTAACTATCATGATCAAATACATGCACTATACAATGTTACTTAGCCAAGACTCGACTCAATCTTAAGCTAAAAACAAAATAACAAAAACATAAACAAACATAAAAGAAACGGGATGATAGTCCATATGTTTTTCTACTTTTCTTTTTCTAATTTTTTTTTTTTGTATTTTTCTTGATTTTTCATTTTTTTTCATACATTCTTACCCTACCATCCGAAATAATACATCATAGGGGCCTCGGTTCTCCCCTTACACTTGAATTTTACATAACTTTACAATTACTATTCTAATGACTCGAATTAAGATAATTGAAAAACTTGGAGTACTTTTAAAACATTTAGCACATATGGGGGTAATAATGTTGTTCTTCCACATTTCTCCATTACACTAGTACTTTACCCATGAGTCCCAATCGTCCCAAAACAATATGTACAAGGATATGACTCGACTTAGCAACCATGTAATCGATTAGATAATTAACAAAGGGTTTAACACAAATGTTGTCACAATAATGCACTAAAGGTGAGTGCATACAAGGTAGGCTAAGGCGATTTGGGTGTACATTTAAGTGGGGTGTAACAAATTCTCACTTTGAGTAAGATGCTCAAAGGTCGAAACGAAAAGATAGGCTCGGAGGGGTGTACTAGGGGTATCGTGTACCAAAAATGGGTACAACGCAAAGGGTTTGGGAGAATTACTTGACTAATGTAGCCAATGTAATTAAAACAAAAAACACAGGTGTAAAAACAAAGGGTTAATCCTAATGCCTCTTATCATGTAGTAGATCTCACTACACGAATGTAGTCTCACTTGTGGATTTGAGATGGTCCTAACGCAAGTTCTTGAATCTAAGCGCTACCAGTACACACATCATAGCATCAAAGATGGATGCTTTTCCTACCAATTCTAGGGGTGAACATCACATATTTGGGGTGGAAAATTTTTTTGTGGTATGGTTTTGTGCTAGTCATATAATTTCCTATCCATGAGACGCTTATTAAGACCAAAGTCTCACTTCTAAATGTTGTAAAAAAATTTAAATTGGCGCTAAAATTACCCTAACAAATATTCCTCTCGGTTTTATTACAAATTTACTATCAAACAAACAGAAATCAAGCGCAATGGTATTCTCTAAGGCGTCTTCATTTACCCCCCTTACACTTAAACCGAGAATTGTCCCCAATGTTCAAATAAAAGATGTAAAAGTAAATAAAGTGAAAGAATGAAATCAAATACTCCCCTGATTCGTTTGATGTGGATAGTGAGGTAACATGGTTAGATCTTCTTCCAAGAAAGATGAACGCTCAAAGCTTCCCTTCCGAAATATAAATCATCTTCTTGTCCAAAATAACCTGTTAACCTGCGAAAAAGATAAAGGCCAACCTCGCGTAAAATCGGCGGTATAATCTATAATAGGATATAATGCTTGTGGAATGAATATTTTTGCAGAATTCCTGGAGATTATATGTTAGAGAATTAACAAAAACTTTTTATTTCCGGAAGAAAAACAAAACTTTCAAAAATTGCAGAAAAATATTTCCTGACGCCGTCATGTTGTAACACCTGACGCCGTCAGAAATGATCTGACAGAATCCTCATGTTAAGTTTCCGGAAAAATTCTGGAAAAACTATACCTTACTTCCTGGAATTCCTGCAAAATTTCATTATGACTCGATACAAGCATTTGACTCAAACAAATACTAATATGTATGTTGATTTACATTGTTATGATTCATGTTCATTCGTTCTTATAAACCGATTTAGATTTCCCTTACACTTAGCTTTTGCAAAATACCTTTATATGTAGTTAAGACGAAGTTAAAAACAAAATAAAGCATTTTCACAAGTTAGTTTGAATCATGAATCAATAACAAGAAATATCATACATACGGAATCAAATAAAATCAAATAAACAAACAAATAAAACACACAAAGCTTGGGTTGCCTCCCAAGAAGCGCTTTTCTTTATTAACGAGTCTTGTAGCTAGACTCAAAGTCACCGTACCTTACGTGACTTCATCATTGGTCTCGGTTTCTAGGTCATCCTCTCGTCCGGTTTTATATTCCGGTCCTAACTTCAAACAATCCTTGTAGAAACCGAATATCCTTTCCATGACATAGTCTACTCCCCGAAGTCTATCCTCGTCATTCCTATAGTAGACCGCTTGTTTAAGCTCTTTTTCAATGTTTGACAAGCTTTGGAATTGCTCAATCTTATACGGCATTTGGTAGTTCACTTCATCGGTCTCATCCTTAAATTTAACTATCCCTAAGGAAGGTTCATAAGTCATTCTGGAGACCTCAGTAAACGGTTTTCCCAAGACTACTTGAGTTAAACTTGCATCGACTATTGGGCGGATATCTTCTACAATCACAAAGTCGGTGACATAGGTGAAGTTCCCTACATAAACCGGTAATCCCCTAACTCTTCCCGTGAAGTTACTAATCCATCCCCTATCGGGGAACACCCTATACCTAAGTTGATTTTTCATTATCAAGTTGTATTGGGCTCTAGTCATGATGTTTATGGGAGATCTAGGGTCGATGTAAGCCTTCCACACATGCAAATGTCCTATGTTGCATGGTATGTTGAGATTAGAAGGGTCGCCCGTTTTGATAATCGGGTTACCTAGGAAGTATGGCGTCTCGGAGTCATCGAATAAATCCTTATGGTATGCCCGTTCTTCTCTAGTTGGTAACTTGTTGAAGTAGTCTTCTCCATCATCTACTTATTCAATCTTGCTTACCCTACTTTCCTCATCTACCTCGACTTCCTTAACTTCATCCCTAGGTTCATTATTTTCCTCACTCCTATCAATTGGTCTAATAGTAACAACGTTGACGAAGTGGACATGTTTGGATGAAGAAGGATCTTTAATTTGGGGTCCGCTATTAGTGGTCCTAGCATCCTTATGTGGAGGTAATAGCACTTGGTTGGTAAGGGCCTTCAACAAGTTGTCAATCTTATTGGTCATCTCTACTTGTTGTTGATAAAATTCAGATGTGAATTTAGCTATACGAGCTTCTTGAGATGCCATAAAATTGGACATCAATCCTTCAAAGTTATTGGTACTACCATAGTTGTTGGAAGGATTATTGTTGAAGGTACGGTTCGAGGAAGGACCGTTGGGTTGAAAACGATTAGGTGGGTTGGAGGAATTGTTTTGGGGCACATTTTGGTTTGACTTCCACCTAAGGTTTGGGTGATTTTTCCATGAGGGGTTGTATGAATCACCGTAAGGGTTTGGCTCGGGTTTGAAAGTGTACCACTTGTCTCCCGCTCCGTCGGTACGCGAGGATGCGTAGTCCGCAAAAGCTTGTTCGGGAAGTTCCATGCAATCACGAGTGTCGTGGGGACCACTACATAATTCGCACGAGGATGTGATTTTATTCACTTGGCTTGAAGGTTTAGGAGCCTCGTAGGATTTCATGAGAAACTTGACTTGGTCTTCAAGTTCTATGATCCTACGGTCGGAAGTGCTTGAATTATTCGAAGGCAAAGATATTGCCTTGACCGTCTTATTCAAATCACAGGGATCATTCCAACTTTCGTTGTCATGTAGAGCAAGATCTTCTAGGAGATCCCATGATTGTTCCACACTTAGATCACGTAGCTTGCCACCGGCCGCTTGGTCAATGGTTTGCCTCGTGGGGATATTTTATGGTCATAGAAGATTTGGACTTGGAGCCAAAGGTCTATGCCATGGTGAGGGACTTTTTGGAGTAAGTCCTTGAATCGAGTCCATGCCTCGTAGAGGGTTTCGCCTTGGCGTTGTTGGAACGCCAAGATATCATTTCTTAGCTTGGTGGTTCTCCCCGGTGGGAAAAATTGAGCTAAGAAGCGAGTTGTGAGATCATCCCAAGAGGTGATGGATCCTGCGGGTAGACGCTCTAGCCACTGACTAGCATGGTCTCGCAAAGAGAATTGGAAGAGACGTAATCGGGTAGTCTCTCGAGTGGCAACATCAAGGTCTATTGAGTCTACGATTTTGAGGAAATCCTTGAGATGTTGATTTGGATCTTCGGAATGAAGTCCATGGAATGCGCATCCGCTTTGCACTAACCGGATGGTGTCGGATCGCAAGGGAGTGACATTGGCTCCTTGAGTGAGCTCAATGGTGTTGCGATAGCCATGGTGGCTAGGTCGGGAATACTCTCCTAAGGTACGAGCTCTAGGAGGTTGGTTTGGTTGTGGTTGGTGGTTTGGTTGAGGTGGGTTGTTGGGATCGAGGATGTTACCACCTTCCATGTTGGCGGATGGTAATGGTTACGAACAAAAACACGAAGAAAATAGATAGACTAAAGAAATCCTAGAAAAATAAAATAAAAATCTCACTAGAAAGGAATCTAGTGAGGAGACCTAATAAAATAAAAAAAATTCTACCTAAACAATAACTATTCCCCGGCAGCGGCGCCAAAAACTTGATGTGCGTAAGATTGCTGCCACGCAACAGGTTTTACCTCTCAAGGGATCTTGAGAAGCTTGCAATCCCACCAGGCTGTGTACCTGGTCAGTGTAGTATAGTGTATTGGTAAGTACGGGGGATTGATCGTTCTCTCACAGGGAATAGTGTTCGTTAGGATAGAAAAACTACTCTAATAGGCCTAAAGGTGAAGGAAGATTATTTTTGTATTTTTATATTTTATGGAAAGCAAGTAAAATCTCGGGTTTTGGAGGAGTGGGCGGAATTATTGCTAGTCAACTAACCCAAAAACTACAATTGCAATAAAAATAAAATAGCAGGAAAATAAAAGATTGTGAAAACTTATATAGAGACAAATGTGTTTACTTAGACTTCCTTAATCCCTAACTATCTTTTACCGGTTAATTGGTGTATGTATTACTTGTGTGGATGACGGGTGTATTCCTTAACAATTCATGGGGTGGCATACATATCTCCCCAATTCTATGAGCTCTTATCTCCTCCTACAACCATGCGTACACATAATCATAGGGATTGTAAACAGTGGCTCATGCGTTAAATACTACCTTAATAACCTAGTATGCCTTAGTAACATGTTTCTTAAGACGTTCAAGCATGTTACCATATAGGAGTATTGCCAGTTTTCTTAAGCCTAACATTGATGAAACATTCATCCCAACAAAGTAATAACACACCAATCAACCAATAATTAATAGTTAGGTTTCATTAGATCTAAGCAAACACAAGAAAAATCTAGCCTAGCATGTTAATCGAAAGACAAGCATAAGATATAATTAACCAACACATAGACATATTGATTAATTTAAGTGAGGACTTATCTTTAATTGAACATGAAGGATTCAAGGGTGAAAAACCCTTGAAAATATAGCTAAAATCGTCTTAGGGTTTATCCCAGAAGTTCCCCACAAAGTTCCACACTAATGAATGAAAATTAGGAAAATATATATAGATTTTACACTCTGACGGCGTCAGGTTATAGAGTCTGACGCCGTCAGCTCGCCGCCACTAGGGTTCTCGGATGGCCTAGATCTACTTTTGATGCCGTCACCCTCTAAATCCTTCCGGGCCGTCACTCTTTATCTTATAACCTGACGGCCTACATCTTGTAACACCTGACGGCGTCAGGTGTAAATGTCTCAAAACCTTTCTGGCCCGTCAAGTGTAAAGTAGTTTCATGCTTTTGTCAACGTTGGTTGACGGCGTCACCTTGTGACTCTGACGCCGTCAGGTAGGAAATCCAGCTTCTTTTGAGACTTTGTCGTTTTCTTCACTATTATGCTCCAAAAACGTCCAAATATGCATGTTTTCCAGAATTCTTCTCAAAAGTACATAAAATGACTAAAGGAATGATTTAGGGCAATATTTGATCATATTTACTCGAATTAGGGCTTAAATGACCCCTTAAAATGGGTACACTTTTCGTCTCATCATTTCCTTTTTCCAAATGTTGTAGTTTAATTTTTAATTCGAGTATTTCATTTTCTAATAGATTATTAATATGTTTTAGTGACTTATTTTTAGCTATAACCTTTTGACCTCATTTGCATAACCTATTATATTCATTATCTAGGTCTTTTTCATCTAATGATTGATTTTCATCACTAAAGTATTGGGTTTTGGAAAGTACCTCATTGGGTGCCTTGGCTATAAGACATTTTTCGTCCTTTGTTATTTCTTTCTCATCTTCATCGCTATCACTCCATGTTCCTCCAACGAATGCCTTTTGATTTTGATCCCTTGACATCATTGGACATTTTCCTATGAGATGATTTGGGTCGCCGCATTTATAACACTTCCTTTCGCTTCTGTTATTTTTGTCATCTTTGTATCTTTGGAATGCCTTTCTTTCATCATGTGGTTGTCTAACGAATCTTCCTCGCCTTTTGAAGAATTTCTTGAAGTCTCTTACGGCCATGGCATATTCTTCGTCATCACTTTCGGATGTTGAGCTATCCTCGTCACTAGATTCCTTCCTAGCTTTCAACGCAATTGACTTGCTTTGCTTTATTTTTCCTTTGACCATTTCGGAGTCTTTCTTTATTATTGCTTCGTAGACTTTCAAGTTGCCGATCAACTCGTCAAGTTGAAGAGTTGACAAGTTCTTCGATTCTTCAATCGCCGTAACTTTAGCTCGCCATTTTGGATGAAGAGCCCCAAGAAATTTCCTAACAAAATTCTTACTAGAAAACTTCTCATCAAGTGCTTTTAAACTTGTGATGTTAGTGTTAAACCTAGCAAAAGCATTATCAATTGATTCCTCTTCCGGAATCATAAATTGCTCATATTGTTGAACAAGAATATCTATTTTGTTATTTTTGACTTGACTATTACCTTGGTGAGTTATTAGTAAAGAGTTCCAAATTTCTTTTGCGGTTTCACACATAAAGATCGTTTCGTATTATTTACATGATAACGCATTATAAGTAACCATTTTAGTTTCATTATTTTTAGCAAGTTTTCTTTTTAAATCATCATTTTGTTTTTCAAAAGGTACTATTTCATCTTTTTTAGTTTCGGGATTATTTTGAATAGGGAGAAAATCACCAAAGGTAATAACATGCCAAAGATCAATATCTTTTGATTTCACATAAGTTTCGAATCTATTTTTCCAATAAAGAAAACCATCACTTTCAAATAGTGGTGGTCTTTGCATAGATTGCCCTTCTAGATATTTTTCCGATTTCATAAATCGATTCAAGTTTTAAAATATAATATATTTTAAAAATCTTGTTTGACGTGGCTCTTGATGCCAATTGTGGAAAACTAGAAGGGGGGGAGTTAAATAGTTTTACGTCTTTTTAATTTGTTATGAAAACCTTTGTTTTAAAAACTTTGTTTACTTTAAAAACTTTTGATTCGAGTTTATGTGAAATCAAGTCTTGCACAATATGAACAATTATATCTAAGTACTAAAGCAATAATAATGTAAGTAATATAATCAGTAAGAAATGTGCAAAAAAAAAAGATAATAAGTAAGGGATGGAAAGATCGAACCGCGAGACAAGAGATTTATAGTGGTTCGGCTACGAAACACCTCTTCGCCCTACTCCACTCCCCGAGCACCTAACTCGAGAGTTCTCTTCACTATGTCAACAAGCTCCCTTATGGCGGAGAAAACCTTACACAACTTTTGCTTACACCAATTAACGACACTAAGCTAAATGTCGAGTCCTAATCGTAGCTAGAACCAATCTCACACCACTAGTCACTACACGACTTCTTCACAACTTCTTCACACCACTACTTCTTCACGACTTAGCTCTAGATCTTCACCCCTCTACTTCTTCACGAATTAGCTCTAGTTGTTCACACCACTACTTCTTCTTCACAACTTAGCTATAGTTCTTCACACCACTACTTCTTCACAACTTAGCTCTAGTTCTACTTCTTCTTCACAACTCTACCAACTAACCCACCAATCTAATCTACTTACTTAAATTCACAACTATCTAACTAGTATACACACCTTCTAACTAATATATATATATATACACCTTATACACAAATGAATGAATGATTCACAAATTATAATACCCCAACAACTTAGATGGTTCGATCACACTAAGTTGTAATACTTCTTGTCTTGAAGAGTAGAAGTATTCTTCTTTTGCACTTGCATGGTTGAAGCTTGTATCACTTGGAAACAAAAGCTTATGATTATATGATCAAAGTATTTAGAAAGATATATAGAGAGATTTAGAACAGAAAGTTTGAGGTGCAAAAGGTGAGGAACAAGATGAGTCGGAGTGTACCTCATTTGAGACTTAGTTCACAAAGTTTGTTATATTCGTTTTGCAATGTGTCATCATCAATAGAAGAACAAGATGAGTCGGAGTGTACCTCATTTGAGACTTGAGCCATGAGAGCAATATCGTCATTCTTTGGCTCCTCGTCATCATCTTCACTATCGCTCCAAGCACCACTTACAAATGCTCTTTGGGATTTACTTTTGGGTGGTTTTGGACATTTTCCTATGAGATGACTTGTGTCTCCGCACCTAAAACACTTTCTTTCACCCTTTCCTTTCTTATCATCACGATCTTTTCGGAAAGCTTTCTTGTCATCTCTAGGTTGTCTTACAAACTTCCCTCGTCTTCGAAAGAACTTCTTGAAGTCTCTAACGACCATGGCATATTCTTCATCATCACTATCCGAGCTAGATTCTTCATCATCACTTGATTGAGCTCTAGCTTTCAAGGCAATGGACTTGACTTTTTCTTTCTTGCCTCTAACTATTTTCGAATCTTTTTCCATTACCATTTCATGAACTTTGAGGTTTCCAATTAGCTCGTCAAGTAACTTGCTTGAAAGATACTTAGATTCTTCAATTTCCGTCACTATTGGCTCTCCACTTCGGATGGAGTACTCTAAGGAATTTCCTGACAAAATTCTTGCTACAAAAAGATAAATCAAGTGCTTTAAGTGAAGTAATAATAGTGTTAAATCTAGCAAATGCACAATCAATAATCTCATCTTCAGGAATAGTAAATTGTTCATATTGTTGAACAAGAAGATCAATTTTATTATCTTTAACTTGTGCGTTTCCTTGATGAGTGAATATTAAAGAATGCCAAATTTCTTTAGCGGTTTTACACATAAAGACTCTTTCATATTCTTTATTTGGTAAAGCATTGTAAAGCATCATTTTAGCTTCATTATTTTTAGCAATCAATTTCTTTTGATCTTCATTATGTTTGGTAAAAGAGCTATCCTCATCTTTACCATTTGTAACATCCTTAAAAGTAGCTATGTTATCACCTTCAATGATTATATACCATAGATCTATATCTTTTGATTTCACGTAAGTTTCAAAGTGGTTTTTCCAATATATGAAACCATTTGCTTCATAGTGGTGGTCTTTGCATAGATTGCCCTTCTTTGTAATTTTCAAAATCCATGGATCGTTTCAAGTTTTAAAATACAATATATTTTAAAAGCTTGAGTAACGTAGCTCTTGATACCAATTGTGGAAAACTAGAAGGGGGGTTGAATAGTTTACCGGTTTTTAACTTGATTTAACTTTGAAAACTTTACTTATAATCGACAAATTGAAACTAATGAACGATAAATAATATGCAAGAGTAAAGTGAGAAACGATCAAACCACAACACGGATGTTTATAGTGGTTCGGCTACAAGGACTCTTTTTCCTTGACCTACTCCACTCCCCGAGTATCCAACTCGAGAGGTTCTTTCACTAGTCAACAAGCTCCTTTCACCGGCAGAGAAAACCTTACACGTCGCTTACACAAGATTACGGACACAAAGCTAGATGTCGAGTTCTTTTACAAGGGTACAACCACTCCCGTCACACATTGTATTTTGAGAACTAAAATACTAACCGATCACTACTGAAAATGTACAATAAAATGTTGTATAAACCACATGAGTTTACACAATGCTAAGCTAACAAGTCTTGCAACGTTGTGTTGAAACTTGTAACTTTCATATGAACTTGTAAACTTCTTTGCTACAAAAGAATCTCACACAAATGAATTGTTACTGAGTTAGATGAATGAAATGAGAAAGTATATGCAAATTATGATTGTAAGTGATGAGGAATTTCTTGAGTATGGCTTGCTATTTATAGCCAAGTAAGCCAGCAGACTGGCAGATCCGGCGGAACCAAAACAAGGGCTCCGCCCTTGTACCCAAAGGGTTCCGCCAGGTCTGACAGTCAAAACTCAAGAAATCTTTCCATATCAATGTCAAGTCTAATCAAGATCCTTCAAGTCAACCATGAGATATGTTGAGTGAAGATCTTTCCAAATATGCATGAGATCTTTTAGAAAGTCAACTTCTAGATTTAGAAATCTATCCAAGAATACACAGGATGCATGCCATGATGTCATACAACATTTTCTATTTATAGAAATATGAAAATGTTATGTTTTATGTGAAATGTAAAATGTAGCAAATGTGATGTTTAGATGAAATAAAGTCTAGTTACAAAAGACTTAAGCTATATTCATGTTTTACTAAAAATTAAAGTTTACACTTTGTCGTTAACAAAATTTATCAAAGATCGTAAAATTTAAATAACGTTTTTAGGCGATATTTGTATTAACACCGACTCTGATCATGCGGGAGATTATGTGGATCGAAAAAGTACGAGTGGTGTTTGTACCTTCATGGGATGTTGTCTAACTTCTTGGTTCTCCAAGAAACAAACAGCTCTTGCTATCTCCACGACCGAAGCCGAATACGTAAGCGGCGGAAAGGCATGTCAACAAGCACTATAGATGAAGCAAGCTCTTATCGACTATGATATTCATCTAGACGACATCCCTATATAAATAAATAGTGATCAAAAGTCGATCGAATGTATATGTAAATATTCTTTATATATAAATAGAATAATGGTGCATAAAATTATGCATAAGTGTTCGAAAAGTGTAAGCACACGGAGAGTGCAAGGCAATGCAAAGTGGAGTAGTTAAAATATAAGGAGTTGTTATAGTTTAGGTCTAAAACTGCGACCTGGTTCTCTATAACCATGGCTCTGGTACCAATCTGTAACACCCCCAAAATATCGCAGCGAAATGTAATATCATTGGCGTGCTACTTATTAGTACAACAGTCATACATAGAAAACGACTCTAAATGAGACGTTTTTAAAAGCTTATCATTCGATCATAATAAAATATCAGAGTTATAAGAGGTCCCAAACATTTTTAGAGTACAAGACACATAAATATAAAAATTTATAAAGGTTTATCGAATGATATTATTATGCAAGCCATTAAAACATTCTCCGTGCGACTTCGTGCTAGCCAAAAACCCTAGGGACTTGAGATAAAACATGCTAAAAAGTCAACACAAAGGTTGAGTGAAATTCATAGGTTTTTATGCATAAATAATGGACCACAAGATTTCAAGTTTATGAGATAATTGATAATGTAGTTATTATTGCACTAAGCTCATGACACGCAAACGTTAATTGTGGGTATCATAGAGATGATAATAATAATGCCCCAGTAGGTAATTTGCCATTTACCTAGTTACTCAAATATAGTGCGTTTGTGGCATCTTAACTGACCACACAAACGGGATTTGTCAATCCCAACAGGCCTATTCACAATATTCACGTTCACGTGAAAGTGATTAATGGTTCATGATATGAGGGACTTATTTGGCAATAGCGGTACTTAATAATACATTCAGATAAGCATACAGTTCAAAGTACTTGTGTCCAAATTGTAAAATAGCATGTATCTCCCCAATGGGTTTATAAACAGTTTAGGAGTTAAAGTGGGGCTATGAACTCACCGTATACAAAGTGAGTGTCAAGATGTAAGTAGAGTGATGGGTAAACCGAGATGTCCTAAGAGCAACCTAAAAATAGTATGTTGCATCTTAGGCTTTTAAAATAGTAGAACATGAATGCAAGTAAGTATATCATATCAATCATGCAATTGTACACAGTGCTTTTAAGGTTTATAAAGTGACAGGGACTAAAATTGACAAGTTATGAAAGTGTTACGAGCCCCAAATTTATAAGTTGCCCGAGGTTCGGGTTTTATGTTATTTATAGTCTAAATATTCTAATGTGTCGATATGTGATCAACTTGTCCAAAAGATAATTTATCGAGTCTATTCTCGAAAGTGGGTCCTACCACTTTGGGTAGTGCAAAATTTATCAAGTGTTTAATAAAATTATAGTTTACAAAATTTTATGTTTATAAAATAGTTACATCAATATTATTATTTTATAATGTTTATAGATATTATAAAATATATTTTACTATTTTTATGTAAATTACTAAATTTGGTAAGTTATATAATTTTTTGGTTAAGTACGGGTCTTGATAAAAAGTGGATATTCGTTACAAAAAGTCCCGTTTCTCCTAAACCGTAAAGAGTTATATTAGAAATTTTATATTCCCGAAAAAGTATTTAAGTGTACTAATCAGATTTGTAGGTCTTATAGCTCTAAAAATTATATAACTTAAGTGAGATTACCATTTCACCCTAATATGTCATGTCTGATCGGGACAGCACCTAACAGTCCCACCATTTTCGCGGTAAGTTAAGTTTCGTAACTCCGTTTTATGCGGGGTTTTCGGCTATGTTCAAGTTAGGGTGTTAAATACAACTTTTATTTTTTGTGCAAAAGTGGGTTTAATGAAAATTTTTAGAGTTTTTGGCCATCCAAATCTGGTGTGCGTTTTCCGACTAGTTTTATCATTTATTTTCTAGTAAATGCATCGGGTATCGTCTCACGATCAACCACCCGGCAAATCGAAGCTAAGAGATAGATCTACAGGCCTATATTTTTACCTAAGTCTCTAAGTGTATTGATTTGTACAGAAAATTATGAGAACAGTCCCTGGTCCAAAAGTGTCTTTGCAAACTTAGTCCCAATCATAGTTTTAGGTAATTTAGGCTATGTACAATGCATAAATTCATATAATATCCATATAAAACATGAAAAATGTATAAAATACAATATACATTAGTAGTGAAATGAAAAGTTTGAGTGATTCCTTACACAAATTAAATGAAACACAAGAGGAATCAAGAAGTAGGAGTACTAAAATGAGATCATCACACCAACAAGCCTCCAAATTTTGTCACCAAAGATCAAAGAGGAGATAAAGAATGAAATGCTGAATATTTTTTGTTATGAGATCTATCTTGCATGTACTAAAATGACTTGGTGAATTTTAATGGTAACTTTCAAGGTGTATGGACATGTGTCCAACACTAATGCCATGTTATGACACCACAACAACAATTAGTCACCACATAGGCGTCGGTTTATGTGTAGTGGTAAGGGAATTTGTAGTTATTTTGTACAATGATGTGTTTAGAGTGTGTAGTTTGATCTCGGTAATTGCAAATGTAAAGTTTTTAAGACGCGAAACTTAAAACCGGGTAACGTAAAAATACAAAACTTATAAAAATATTAAAATTTGACATCAAAACCTATTTTGATATTTTAGGTTATCCTTGAGTTTGTTGGGTGATTACTTGATGTTTAAAATTGAAACCGCGCAAAACGCAAAAAGTGAAAAGTTTAACTAAAAATAGAAAAGTAAAAATGGGATATTTAATTTATGATTGTAGGAAACCAAAATGCATAAGAATGGTTATATTGAGTATTGTCAGGTGTCGGTTCAGGTTAAATGACGTACACGGAATAACTTATCTAGTTATCCGAAAGAGTGAATTTACTTAAAATAAAAATATTAAGTAAACTTAAATAATTAAATAATGACCTCAATATTGTGAATTGTTACATAAAATGACCAACACAATAATCAATAATCATTCAAATTAATTCTAACAACTAGTTTACATCTTCAAATGAGTGTATAAGAGATCTAGCCAACAATCATATTCAAACAAGAATTCATTATCATTAAAAAATTTAGAAGTGATAGTCTGAAAGTATATAATTGAAGAACTAGACAAAGTAATGGTATTGCATGGTTGATGAATCGAGCAATACGCGGTGTATAGGACAATGGTATAGATCTCACACCTCTTTCCCTCTTCACAATCTTTTCTCTAAATTCTTGACTGCTAAGTTGTCTGTGAGGGTTGGATGTTGCCTTGTATTTATAAGCCAAAACTGGAGTTTGCGACACCATTTCTGGCTATCATCTCCAACACCAAATTTGTATATCTTTCTTTTACGCTTCCGTGGCCACTTAGATCACCTAAATTGGAGCTCGTATGAAAGAATTATAACCAAAACAGTGAAACATGTTTCTTTGCGTCACGAATTCTAGCTTGCAAAGTACAACAAAAATTCTGTTAAGTTTGTCACGATGTGGCAATTTCATATTTCAGACCTAAATCCAAAGTTGTAGATCTTTCTCTTCCACTTCAGTGTCCGGCCCCTTAAATCATCAAAATCGAACCTTGTATGAATAAGTTAGGACGAAAACAATGAGACTATATCAACATATGATTTGTTTTCATCAATCCTTCGACTGTTCTTCATTTCTTCGTCTTTTGGCAGCATAACTTGATCTTTTTATCATTTATCCTTTGTCATTCTATCAGCAACCTATAACACTATTTACAAGCAATACAAGTCCACAATAACCATACTAAAACATGTGTAAAACACATAATAATGCGTGTAGGAACATGTATAAAATACAAGTTATCAATTATTTCTATAGAGGCCAATGAATCTGAAAAAAAATGTTACAACTTATGACTTGTATGGTTTTCTTTTACAACTTAAGACTTATATGGTTTTCTTTTGGACCTTAGCAAACCAAGAAGTAGAAGAGAAATGCCTAAAAGAATTATTATTAAATTTAAATTTGAATTTAGAAATTATTTTTATACTTTACAATGATACTCAAGACTAACTAAGATTATTATAAAATTATGTTCTTTTAATATAAAATGCCTATAAAATTTGCATTTTACCAATTTTAATAGGATTATAAATTGCATCGCGCGGGGCAAATATTAGGCGTAACCAAGATCTAGAAGTGACCACGTGGATTAATTAGCTAATAGCATTCTCGAATCGTGGCGTACTATCCCAAAGACCCGAGGAGGTATGGTTCCGCACATTTACTGATTTATGTCTGAATGTCTAATGGTGTTTTGAATTAGAGCACCAATAAGAGTCGTTTGTTAGATGTTAGGATTGTCCAAGGATACAATTTGCAACTCTAGCTGAAAAACACAAGAGAGGAATATTTTGGTCCCCTTCTGGTGATCTGATTTGTGAGAGCATGGCCAAGCGACAAGTATCGCGTCCACCATGGGAAACAAATCATTCATAACAACAAGAAAGAATGAAAGTTTTGCTAGATTAAGATATCCACCTCTGGTACTTTATAAATATTGAAAAGTGCAAAGGGATACAGTCATATACCTAAACTTAGCTGATTTTTGCTTGAGTTTATTTAAATCACTATGTAGTTATTGAACCAGTCTCTATTAGCTAGGTACCTGAATGCTTTGCTAGGAGCCTCTTCGTATTTTGAAAGTGTATCTCTAGTTGTTGCTTTACACAAGTGGGAGTCTGTAGGAGTCATGCACAAAGAACAATGACTTTCACAACTAGTACTCACAGAAATGCCGATGGGTAACGCTGGTATACACTAAAAGGAATAAGCAAGTTGGAATGAGAAAATAACATACGAAATAAAATGAAAGTGATGAGGAAATGAGAATATGGAATATTATAATAGAGAAGTAAAGTAGTAATTATTCGGAGCCTATGTATTTATCCGGGATAAATATATAAAGTACATAAAAGAAAAAACTAAAGCCCTAAAGGTTGTTGGTGGTTCGGTGTACCCTATCAAAAGAAGGAGGGGTGAGTTTGACTTCTTGTCAAACTCATGCACTTAGGGATCATTAGTTAGTAATTCTAGTTGTATTAGGAATGTCTTAACTACCTTATAAATACAAAGATAACTTAAACTTGAAACACTTAATTCCTCTAACCCTTAACTTTTCCCACTTCCCTCTTAATGTCGATCAAAACCGAAATGGTTTTAAACCCTTAGTTGACTTCTAGTCGACTCGTACGCTCCAACTGTGCATAGGATATAGCCTTAGTTCTACATGTGCAGTATTGGTGAATACCTGATGCAACCAACATAAATGACCCTAAGAAGCCATAATCGATCGAACCAGGTGAAGAGAAGATCAAGAAGGTGATTCCATGTAGTCAGAAGTTTACTTGTAGCTTAAGGAAAACATGAACAAGTAAGTAACTCTGTAAGCACTCTTCTTATGTGTTTAGATTATGTTATATCACTAATTAGAAGATTTTTATATACGNTTTTTTTTTTTTTTTTTTTTTTGTTATTGTGCATGTTCTATAGGTCATGTGGGTGACCACCAATACCCTACATATAATAGTTATTACCCAGGGTATATGTATATTAATTTAGGACAGATATATAAAGTATATAAAATGCAAAACCACAAACCCTAAGGGTTATAGTGGTTTGACCGTATATATGGATACATGAGAGGGAGTAATTTTGAAAAGGTGTCAAACTTATGTACTTAGGTATAATTACTAGGATTTATAGTTTTTATTATAAATGTGCTTAGGTGCCCTATAAATAGGCAACCTAAACTATAACCTAATAACTCCTACTTACCCTTAAAATTGATTCCCGGTCCTCTCCCTCTCATTCAGTAGACCGAACCAAAGGGTTTCTAAACCTTTAGTTGACCAAAGTTCATAATAACCATACTTTTTTGAACAAACATAATAACCATACTAAAACATGTGTAAAGCATAAGATAACGAGCGTAGAAATATGTATAAAATACAAGTTATCAGTTATTGCTATAGAGGCCAATGGAGCTGAAACGATTACATTTTAAAGAGGGTATACATTTTTTTATTGAACCATTAGCGACCAAGGAGCAGAAGAGGAATGCCGACAAAATATATATAAAATCAAAATTTGAATCTAAAAATTATTCTTAAACTATAATAATAACGGACTTATAAAATTTAGACTTTACCAATTTTAATAAGATTATAATTCACATTGTCAAAGCTCAAAAACTCCCCAACCTGATAATCTAGTCAACTAACCCAACATAGATTTATTTCCAACGGATCAATTATGAGGCTACTTTTGATAAATCGTTGAGATTCTTAAATATGCAAAGAAATTACTTATAAGCATCAATTGAATGAGTCGTGGTATAAATATATGAGATAATATTGCCAAAAAAGTATGATACTCACTTATAAAGGTTTGTTTTAATATCTCGTTATGACATGTGAAAAGTCGAAGTGAAATACAATCTCAAAACTAGAAATTGCAATCGGACAGGGTGCCAATCCCCATACCCAAACCCGATTAGCAAAACCCTCCACAAGCCAACCCGATCGCCATCGGGGATCTTATTGTGGCGTTGCGTTAGGGCGTGACGCTCCCCCAGATACCTCCCGGTTCCCCATTGAGGATCTTATCATGCCTTCATCATTAGATGCGATGATCTTCCAAATATAGTATTAAACAATATGGTTTAATGCATTTTTAGATGCGATTCCCCGTTTATTACTATTTTTACAGTATATGTAATATGAATTAATTCATTAACCTGAAAACTACAAACAAGATAACAATCACTTGCACACTAGCGTATATAATTATTTAAAATTTTTATTAAACATAAAGAACGATAAGTTAACCACTTAAATACTCACAGATTCTTTTAAAACTAGGACATTACACAACCTCTTATAATCACAATTTGGGGTAACAACACATGAGATTAATATAAAGAAATGCCAACTATTCTTGTCTTAATACAAACACAAAATCTAGAGACGAGTAAGTTTTCACTTAAGAAAGGTGTATCCCATAAACACAAAGACACATACTACCAATAAAGTCAAAAGCTCCAGCGTCTAAGTTGGTTGCAAAATGGCTGTAGGAATCATGGGTATCTCACAAAGATAAAAGACAAATAAAAGTAGAGAATCAAGATTTGATTATGTATATACTACTAACATTATACCATATGCATATGTATGTATATGTTTAGGGGAGTGGCAGGGATGTCTTGCTCCGCTCCCCGCCCCGAATCCAATAAAAAACATCATTAATGTTCCAAACCCTTCCCATAATCCGATAAGCATGTCCCACTCCACCTCAAAAGTTTGAGTTTTATATTTCCTTGCAAGTTTTTCCCATCCTTAATTAAAACATCTAAAATACAATAATATTAGAAAAATAATCAAGTGGGCATAAAAAAAGAGACTTTTACAAAAATAGTCTCCTTTTACAAAAGTGGTACACAAAGTAGTTCCCTATTTTTGTTTTCTAAATTTAGTCTTGTGCGACCGTTAAACCGTGTGACTCTACCACATTTTTAACAAGTGTCTAGTGAGTAGGTAGATGTTTTTTTTGACTAAAGTGACATCGTGTATGACCATGATGTTTTTTGTGTGACTGTTTTGTCTTTTTGAAAAGACAAAATTTATCGAAAAAGACAATTTTTTGAAAATTATTTTTTTTCGAGAAATTTGTCTTTTTCAACAAAATAGCAGTATAAAAACACCACGATCGCACAAATGTCGCTTTAGTCGAAAAAGAACATCTACTTACTACTAGATACTTGTCCAAAAAATATAAAATAGGACAAGTCTAAATTTAAAGAACAAAAGAAACTGAAGAAACATTTTTAGCTTAGTTATGGAGTTGATTCTTAAAAAAAAAATAATAATAATAATAAAAAATCATTGGTGATGATGATATGACATTAAAATTCCACACATACATAACACAAGACATAACGCATACATAGATGATGACATGAAGTAGAAAGAAAAGAAGTGGATTTGACTTCCTCCGAAGAGAGAGAAAGAGAAAAGAAAAGGTAAAGAATGGAATGAAGAAAAATTCAATCGGATACAATTCTACTTTGACGTCCGCAAGAACAACATCAACACACACTCTCTCTCTCTCTAAAATACTTTCTCCTTGCAGCAAATACTAACACAAAGAATATTAATAATTCCTCCAGAACTACAAAGATTAAACTCCACCTGTCACTTCATTTCTTTATTTTTATTTTATAAAAAAATATAAACCCTAACACACACTTCACCTTCCACTGTGTGTGTGTCTCAATTACTATATTTTTTATATCTGGTGCGTTTTTTTTATTATTTTGTAACCCTAATTTTACTCAATTCAGCTGTTAATTAGTTACATATTGTTGAGATTCGGTTATTTCTGTTGCAGGTTTACAAGATTTGTACCTTTTGTTACTTTCTTAGCTGTGTTATGTAGTATAAGTTAACTGATTAACTGTTAAGAGAGTTAGTTGGAATACTAGTATGTTTAAGGCGAAAGCTCGGTTTAGGTTTTTCCGAAATCGTGTCGTGTTTTGGAGTTGTTTTAGTGTCGATGTGAAGTTGCGGTATTAGGTTGTTAGTTATTGTTTTTGTGAAAGGATTTTTGTTTGTTTAGGGAAGATGGTACCTCCAGGACCACCTACGCCACTTGCTGGTGCGCAGTCTGTTCCGTCTTCCATGTTGAGATCGAATTCGGGTTTGATGGGTGGTGGTGGTCAAGGGGGGTCTCAGGCTGGTTTTAATAACCTTGTTTCGCCACGAACGCAGTTTAATAACATGAACATGCTTGGAAATGTGTCTTCGTTACTTCATCAGCCGTATGGTAATGGAGGAGGGCCAGGGCCGAGTTCTGGGATGTCGGGTCCTGGGAGTTCGTTAAGGGGTATGATTGATAATGGGGCTGATTCTGATCCTTTGTCTAGTATAGGAAATGGGATGGGGTTCAATGCCCCTTCTTCGTCGTCGCTTGGTCCATCGAATATGGTAAACTCAAATGTGGCACAAGGTCAAATGTCGGGACAGCATTTTTCAAATTCATCTGGAAACAACCAGATGTTGGTAGATCAACAACAGGGCCAACAACGTGAATCGCCAAACTTACGGCAGAGTCAGCAGCAGTCTTTGCAGCAGTATTCTGTCCCTAATAGTAACCATCAGCAGCAGCAGCAATATCAAACAAATCAAGGTGGTTTAGGTGGTATTGGACAAGTGAAAATGGAACCACAGATGTCGAATGATCAGCACGGACAAAATTCTCAACAGATGCAAGCCTTGCGAAATCTTGGTCAGGTCAAAATGGAACCGCAACAAGTTCAGAACATGAGGAACTTACCACCTGTAAAAATGGAGCAACAACACTCGGACCAATCGTTATTTCTGCATCAACAACAGCAACAACAGCAGCAACAACAGCAGCAGTTGCTACATATGTCGAGGCAGTCTCCTCAAGCTTCTGCAGCCCAAATGAATCTTTTGCAACAACAGAGATTCATGCAGCTTCAACATCAGCAGCAACAACAACTATTGAAGAGTATTCCTCAGCAACGTTCCTCACTTCAACCGCAGTTTCAGCAACAAAATTTAGCAATGAGATCTCCTGCAAAACCCGTGTATGAACCAGGAATGTGTGCAAGACGCCTGACACATTATATGTATCAGCAACAACATAGGCCGGAAGTAAGAGTTGTACAATCTTCTGCCTGAATAGACTAAAGAGATTATGGTCTGTTTGACGTGGTGGTTCTGCCTTTTTTTTTTTCAGGACAACAACATTGAGTTTTGGAGAAAGTTTGTGGCCGAGTACTTTGCTCCTAATGCCAGGAAGAAATGGTGTGTCTCTTTGTATGGTAACGGACGCCATACTACAGGAGTTTTTCCTCAGGTGAGTTGTTGGCATGATTTTTGGTTGTGTATCGGTATTGCCGCTAGTTATACCAATGTATTATCAATGTCAATGTGTATATCAACTACGACCAACTTGGTACCTTTCAGTCGTTTTAAGTACTAAAGGTAGCGTTAATTTGTTATAAGCAAGGTTGTAAAAAACGCTAGGCGCTAGTCGGGCGGCCGGGTACCGCCTAGTGTTTAATCAGTTAGGTGGGGATTAATCGGATTGCAGTTTTTATATATAAAATTACAAATTTTAGAAATTATATGTATGACATTAACATAATGCTTCAAAGTTCAAATACTTCAAGGTTCAAAGTTTAAACTTAAACATAATACTTCAGAGTTCTAACATATAAAGTCATAAATCTCAAATCAATTTTGGTCTTGATGGATTTTCGGAAACCAATTTCCAGGTTCAATTCGTGTCTCAAACTTTTAGTCGAAGTTAGAAAATGAACAGACCTTCATAATTTTGTTTAAATTACTGCTCCAGGGTGTGTTTGGATGGTCTGATTTTGTGAAAAACATTGGATATCTTGAAAAAAAGCCCTATTTTATTTTAGAGAAAGGTTGACTTTGTTTACCGATTTGACCAAATTGGCTGATTAGGTCCGATTAATCGGCTCGCTGACAAATTTTTGTCCGATCTTTGACCTGTCCGATAAAATAGGCCGACTACGCTAAAAATCGAGCGCTTAGTGACCGATTAGCACCTAGGCGCCGATTAATCGGCCGCTTAGGCTGATTATTACGACACTGGTTATAAGGATGTAATGGTTTCATTGTTGTTTATCAATGAAAGTCATGTATTGCTACCAATGTTATCATGCAGGACGTATGGCATTGTGAGATATGCAACAAGAAGCCAGGCCGTGGTTTTGGTAAGTGGTCTTTTTCTGTTTTCCTTCCCAAATATCTATTGTTTGGTAATTATGCAGTCCAAAGTGCTTCATTCATTATGAATGTGAAGCTAATTTTTAGAACCTTTATATGAGACGTCATTTATGATGGACTTATGTTGTAATGGGTACGCATGAATCTTGACCTGAACCTGTATTAAAATTAAGAGAAATTTATGCAAGTTAACAGATCAAACATTTTCATTGAGCTTGTATGTTTTATAAGAAGTTGCTGATCTGGTGTATCAACGTGGACATTTCTGTATAACAGCTTCTAAGTGTGAATTTCCCGACATAATTTATATTATGTAATTTCGGTATCAAATGGCATACTCCTTTCAATCGTCTGACCTAGATCTATGGGGATCTCCAGCTCAGTTTTCTTTTGTGTTTTATCTAATATATGCAAATGTGCCTTCAGAGGCCACTGTTGAAGTTCTGCCCAGGCTTTTTAAAATTAAGTATGAAAGTGGTACTTTGGAGGAACTCCTTTACGTTGATATGCCTAGAGAATATCAGAATTCATCGGGTCAAATTGTCCTGGACTATGCAAAAGCCATACAAGAAAGTGTTTTTGAGCAACTGCGGGTTGTTCGTGATGGTCAGCTACGAATTGTCTTTTCATCAGATTTAAAGGTTCGACTCGGGTTCTTTTCTTAAAGTGGTGGCTATTTCTTAGTTGTGCTGTATATATTTAGCAATGTCTTATTTTGATATTTCAGATATGCTCTTGGGAGTTCTGTGCTCGGCGTCATGAAGAGCTTATTCCTAGGAGATTGCTGATACCACAGGTAATCAACAATAACAGTTTATGAATAAGACCAAGTCACAGATAGAACAGCAATATACTTCATTTGAAAAAGTTTTATTTTAGTCTTTTAGATGAGAAGTATGTACACGGCGCATCTGGTCATGCGTAAATGTTTAACGTGCTTCTCATAAAAACGGGTTGTTAGGGTAATACTGCTGTTCCTTTTGCTTTGCAGGTTAGTCAACTAGGAAATGCAGCTCAGAAATATCAGGCTTCAACTCAAAATGCTTCATCAAGCTTATCTGTACCAGAGTTGCAGAACAATTGTAACATGTAGGTCCCATATCCGTTATTTACTTAATATTCTACTGTCCTCCATATAACGTATTTCACTTTATGCACATCTGATGCTGTATGATTGTGTTTCAAAGTATTATCATGATTGCAGATTGTGGTTTTCTCTTTACAGTTTGTTAGTTATATTTCACAACAAATTGAGAACACACTAATACATTGTTTTTAAAAGTACCATGAGCATTTCTATAAACTTCTTTGAGAAATTGTGTTTTGTTACCTGGTTGATAACACAAAGTATGTTAATTTTTGCTAAATCGATGTTTTTAATGGAGGCATCAAAGTTAACCATACATTTTATAGATTCATTTTGTTACAAGATGATATTGTCATCCGGTTTTGGTTCTGCAATATCACAGCTGCGAAATATGTTGTGTCTGTTTTTATGTTTTTACTTCAAATTTTAAATACACATGCAAAGTCAGAAAGCTAAAGCAAAGTTAATTAAGGCCTTCATATAGTTAAATGGAGCTTATATACTGTTTGCAATGAAACTGTAGAGTTCTGTTTTGGTATATATAAAGTATCTTGGTTTATATTATGCTCCATAACCACATATATATTGTTCGATTAACGCAATAATACGTCTTATATTAGCATAATCTCTGCTGTGTTGCTTATGGTGGTTGACTTTCGACTATTCTTTCTATGAATTTACAATTCTAATGAATTGAACAGGCATTTAAAAACAGAAGCAAAAGAGTAAGATAGACTTGGGAGATACAATGAGTCAAATGACATGAAAATTAGATAGGTACATGAGTTAATAAGGAATAAAAATAAGGCAGATGTTAGTTTTATTAATCTCAGGCAATCTACCAAACGATCGATCGCCTTTGGGGATTAGTACTGATTAGTATGGGAGGGAGTTGTCTTAATTGATTCGAGTGATGTCAATATTTGACCACATCAACTTTATTAGTTAAATGAATATCATGTGCCTCTCAAGCATTTAGTGAATTAATCGTTCTGTTGGGTGATGACTTAGTTATTTTAGCGTCAAACACGTTTTTAAATCTGTTTGGCTGAATCAATAGCTTTAATTTATGTTGCAGGTTTGTTGCTTCAGCTCGTCAGTTGGCAAAAGCATTGGAAGTACCATTAGTTAATGATTTAGGATATACAAAGAGATATGTCCGGTGTCTTCAGGTAACATACTTTCGTTATCAGTAATTAGTTAAGAAAGTCTCAACATTGTTATCTGTTGACGTATGATGTAATCTTTTTCTGATTAGACATGTTTTAGTTTTGATTTTTTTACATGGTGATGGTTGACGTAGTCCGTAAAAAACATATTACAAAACTTGCTACTTCTATAATGGGTAATCGAAATTGTCTTAGCAAGAACAAAATCAACTTCTAAACAAAGTTAATTACAGTAAACTATATTTGGTTTGGTATGAAACAGTGTGTACAGATGTGACCTGGATTGCACTCGAGACATTCAGTTTTTAATTCATTTTATTTGGATATGTAACATGACAAATTGCTGGCTTTCTCTGCAGATATCAGAAGTGGTTAATAGTATGAAGGATTTGATTGATTACAGCCGAGAAACTAGAACTGGACCTATGGGTAAGTGTTTTAAATTTGTTTATGCCTCCTTGACACTATTACGAAATGCTAAGGTTTGATGGGGTTTATTGGAGAAGTCATTAATATATAATCGGGGATTAAATATACGCCTTTAGAAATCTGTGCTATATGTTTATATAAAGAACTCTACATTTCAGAGGTGGTCATTATTAAGATATACCGTAGTAAATTTCTTTGACGTCGACCACACTGTCCCTTCATAAACAAATTGGTGCAAGCTTTGACACTTCTATCTTATTACGTTGCGCTGTTTACATTCTTAAATCAACCATTGTGTTATGTGTTAATGGATAGATCATTTGTATAGAAAAAGAAAAAGTTAACTGAAGAGAGATAAATTAACTTAAGAGTTGCCAGTAGGTATGATGTAGAATATAAGTCTCATGCAGTTCATAGATATTGTCCAGCTACCCAATAAATGACTTAATAATTTGATCGATCGAAATGGATCAACTACTTGGGTTAATAAGAGTGGCCTAGAGCCCTAGATCAACTCAGTTATAAAATGATTCATTGGTGGATATGAATTGATTTTCTAATAACTACATGTGTATGGTACAAAAGACATTTATGTTGTAAAAAATTCAATTGGATTTCATATTTGGATTATGTACACATCATCTTGAATCACCACATAGCTAATTCACACTCTTAAAACTGGCAAGTAAAATGTAATGCAACATTAGAGACTAGAACTTTAGCAGCCATTTTTGGACGTCGGATGTTTATACTTGATATGCTTTGTAACACAGTAATAAAGTATAACAGATAGATAGTGAAATCATCAAAGTATTAATATAGCAGTGATATTAAGAGTAATGTATAAATTATAAAAAAAATAAAACCAGAATATTCTGACCTACTTATCTTACATGCCAATTACATTTTCTGACCTAGTTAAAATTAAGTAGCATCTGTCCTAATTAAGAAACCTCCATATGGTCATATTTAGTTACATTAAAAACATCATTCATAAAGTTATTAGTTACCCTGTGCGGGATCATTACTTTATTGGACGTGTGAAAATTATTATAATATAACACAAATAGTGTTGTAAAACTTACCGTGGCGATTTGAAGCTAGGCAGACGAATTAGGCGTTTTGGTCAAAAGGCAGTCAACATCCTGCCTAGGCGGGTCAAATCGGGCTAGGCGGTCAACACTTAAAAAAACTTCAAATTAGGGTTTCTTTTAACCCCAGTTAACCCCTCTTTTCACACTCTGACCAAATACGTATCTGAATCTGCAATTGGAACGATTCATGATGATAAAAACACAACAATCAAAATTAAAACAAACATTATTGAAGATTTGAAGGCATGCTATCATTTTAATTGAAACCCCTCTTTGATTTCCGAAATCACATACCTCCGAACTTAATATGTGGAGGTTTAGATTTCGTATTTTCTGTTTAGATTATTGTTTTTGGTGTTTTGTTCATGTTTTGGACTGTGGGTTTTGAGGTTTTGGGTTTTTCTTCGTGTGTGGATTTTGTCACAGAGGTCAGTCACATACATAATTAATATGCAAAATGAGTATTAAATTTCCTATTCGTGTTTGATTTCATATTTGTGATTGATTTTGCTTGTGGGTTTGACGTTATGTCATTATGTGTTTGTTCAATTGAGTTATTGTCAACATGTGTGTTTCATTTTTAGCGAAATAAATGTGAACATGAGATGTTAACAACAATAAATAATGCATTAACTATAACATCAATTATGTGAACCTTAATTTTTTATGTTAAAATATATTTAAATTTATTAACAATTAATTTTTTTATATAGAAAAAGTCAATCCACCTAGGCGCTAGGCGGTGATCGACCGCCCGACTAGCGCCTAGCGTTTTTTGCAACCTAGAAAAATGTTTTTCTTACCTATATCTATTGTTTATTTAAAATATATAATCCACTTCTAATTTTGTATCTATTCGATCATTTAAATAGAGCAAAGCTTATCAAGAACGTACCCCCATGAAATTTTTCTATCTCTTCATTACATCTCAAAGTTCATATTATATTTTCGTACACTATGTTGATTACCAATGGTTGGCTATATAGATGCAGTAAGAGTGTAAGACTACAAATACTCCATTAAAAATAATAAAGACTTCAAATAATGTTAGTTAACAACTGTAAGCTTTTGTCTTACCATATGTTAACAAGCACATATAATAAAATTGTAAAATCACAATATGTATAAATGAAATCTTAGGCAGTATTGATCATAGTATAGCCAAATCATTATCACATGATAGTAATGATGATACTGTATATGATCATTTGAGTTAAAGAAAATTTAAATTGTTCTCATATGATGCTCCATTGCACTTGAATTTGCCAAATGCTATGATTAGCATAGGTCGATTCAAGCAGATTCAGAATGATTGATTACTTGAATTTAAACTTCTAAGGTCTAATTTTTTTTTATTAATCCATGTTGAAGATTAGATCATTAAAAGCTGGTGCAATAGTAAAGGCTTAAGTCTAGAAAAGGAAGCCATTTTTATTAATCTTTAATACATTATTTGTTCAACACGAGATTATAAAGCATAATACTTTTTCTTCCATCATAAAAGATGTACTTTACCACATAATTGTTAAATGCGATGTATGCATAGATTTATAATTTTAAAGTTTGAAGTTTGAACATATATTTTAAATAAACATGAACTGAATTGACTCCATGCATCAAATATCTTACTTTGTTAGTTAAGTATGTGTGCAAATTTACATCTTCCAGGACGTTGTTTTAATGTGGATTTTTAAAAGAACCGTATTATGAGAAGTAAAAAAATGAATTACGTCCGTAGTTAGTTTTGTCAATTTGGCTAGCATGTTTTGATTTCTATATTATTATTTTTACATTACACTTGTATCTGCATTGCTAAATAAGATTGATGTAAATAATCAAGTTGCAAATTAATTAGCATAAAGTTGCACTAGCAGTTGTACATTACACATTCATGTGTCATTAAACTTTAGGTGTTTTCCTTTATTACTCATATGGTACAAACTCTAGTGTGTTGTACTTGTATGGGATAAACTGTTCTATGTTTTACTCTGTTTCTTGAAAAGCTGTGTTGAAAATCCATGAAGCTGTGTTGGCTCTTTTAACAATTGATTGATCGATCTGGATCATGATTCATTTGTTCCGGTTGTTTTATTTCAAATAGGTTAAATACACAGATTTAGCTTAGCTGTGTTGGCTCTTTTAATAATGTTGTTGTGTAATCATAATTAACACACTACTTATTTATATTTTGTTATAAAGGACCAAAAAGTCCCAGAGGTTTAATCCAACCTGACTTGACCTGTTTTAGCGGTACTAGATATTTAGTGAAGTTGGGAGGACAGACTGAAGCATGACATGAAGGAGCTTCTCTTGTCCGAGGACATGACCTCTGATAGGAATGAGTAGAGGGCTTGAATTAGATTAGGAGGTTAGATGGTAGGTATAGAGATGTATAGCTAGTTCCCTTTTTGCTTTTTAGGCGCGTTGTAGTAGCCCCTCGTGTACATATTTGCCTTTGCCTTCGCTTTAGGTAGAGAGCCCCATAGTTTTGTGCCTTTTCGAACTTAGTTGCACCTGTAGATCCTTTTTTTATTTGTGCCCAGTTTCCCTGCTTGTGCTTATGCTCGTATGTTTTCTATGCTTCCTTTGTTTTCATGCTTATATATGCCTTTTCCACATATGCTTCTAGCCGTATCTTTGATCTTTCTGTGGGTTACCGTGAGCTCTTGGTCTTATGCATATTTGTTTCATATGCTACCATGCGTTGTATGCCTATGTGTCCCTTTTTGTTTCTAACTCTTTATGTTGATATTGTCTCTTGCCTGGTTTTTATTCTTTCAGTGTTTTATGCTTACATAGCTTCTCTTGCCATGTGTCATATGCTTTCATATTTTCCTTTGCCATGTAACCTTGCAGAATCATGCATTCATATATTTTTTGAGCACTATCACACTCATAAATACACTTTGCAAGCAGTCTCCTTAACCTCGGGTGGGGGTATGATTTGTCTGCATTCTACCTCCCCCATACCCCGTTCAGGCGGGATTCGGTATTGTTGTTGTTGTAGATATTTAGCATAGATGCATAGTGAAATTTGCCAAAATAAAATTAACTAATCAGAAGAAAGCTTGGCTTTTAGGACGGCATGGAGGATGTTGTTCATTCTACTAACTCGATTATTTTTTTAGCAAACACCCAAATATTCTACTAATCCTTTGTTGTTCATTCGCACTACTTGTAAAACTATGAATAGTTAGCAAACAGCCAAATATTTTTTACGAATTCTACCTTGAAACTCTGAAAGGATGAACATAAAGAACTTTATTTTCCTTACCTTAATATAACATATGAAATGTATTGGTAGTATTTTGTATTTCTCGAGACAAAGGGAGCGGCTTGGCATTTAGGTCACTTTCAAATTACTCTTATATTACCTAACATGCATGGCTAGGCCTTCCTGACATCTTCAGCTTCCTTTTCGTCGAGCCTTATTTATAGAACCAGAACTGTTTTGCCAACTGTAGGAAGTATCTGGCATAATTAAATATCTTAAATACGCTGTTTGATCCATAAAGATCAAGATCAAATGAATTCGTCTTCTCTTTCTGTTAAGGTGTTAATTGAAGATATATTTCTAATCCCTTAGTTACTGATTTTCAACTTTGAGACAAGCTCTTTTAGTTTGTATTACAAGTTAGCATTTTGATATGTATGAACTATCAACAGCAACAATATCCAATCCCGCCGGAGCTGCGTATGGTGGAGGTAGGATGTACAGTTATACCCCTGCCCGAGGGCAGGGAGACTGCTTCCCGTTCAGCATTTTTGGATGATGATAGCTGAATCTAACTAATGTATACATGGCAGATATTCTGTAGTGTAGGTATCTATTTTGTGATTTGCTAACTTTCATGCATTCTAAGATATAGGTAGCAACTTCAGCCAATTTCCTAATGAGTTGGTCAATTTGGGTTGTTTTTTCACAACTTACCCATTTTGCCACCTCTACTTTAAGATATGACTGCTTGCAGTTTCTTCTCTGTTGTTAAGATGATTTATTTTAGTCTATTTTTATGCATCCAAGCTCTCAACGACCATTTTTTTTGTAATATTTTGTTACTGTTTGCTTTGGCAGAGAGCTTAACAAAATTTCCTCGAAGGACATCTTCAACATCTGGATTTCATAGTCAACCCCAACAACCTGAAGAACAGCAAAAACATCAGCAGCTGCAAACAGTGGTACAATCTACATCAAACAACGAAACATCTGTTCAGGCCACTGCTATGCAAATTGTCCCCACTAATGGCATGCCTAGTGTAAATAACTCTAACCCCTTACCTCCATCTTCTTCCAATACGACCATTGCTGGGCTTCTCCACCAGAATTCCATGAATTCTAGACACCAAAATCCCCTTAGCAATACGAATAGTCCGTATGGTGGTGGAAGTGGCGGCATTCAGATTCCTTCCCCTGGATCCTCAAGTACAGTACCACAACAATCTCACCCTAACCCCTCACCTTTTCAATCTCCGACACCATCCCTGTCCAACGTCCCTCAAACTTCACATAACAGTGGCTTGGGGGCATCAGGACCACATTTAAATTCTGTCACCTCCCCAAATATTTCAATGAGTGATGCAGACGCCAATGACTCTCAAAGCTCGGTTCAGAAAATAATACAAGAAATGATGATGTCATCCCAACTTGGCGGCGGCGGCGGTGGTGGTGGTGGCGGCGGCAGTGGTGTTAACTCAATTGGGATCGACATGAAACATTCTAATGACTTAATTCAGGCAGGCAATAATTCAGGCCTTGTGGGAAATGGGAATGCGGGTATCATTGCAAATGGTGGAATTGGTGGCATGGGTGGTGGGGGGCTTGGGCAAATGGGTATGATGAATGGAATGCGAGCTGCAATGGGTCATAATTCTCTAAGTATGAACGGAAGGGTGGCAATGCAGATGATGAATCATCATCAGCATCAACAGCAGCAGCAGGACCTAGGGAGCCAATTGCTTAATGGTCTTGGGTCTGTTAATGGATTCAATAATCTACCATTTGACTGGAAGCCTTCTCCGTAGAGGTAAATGCTGTTATCAAAAGTATTCTATAATGGCAAAGAAGATAAGATATTGAAATCTTGTCTCAACATGGCAAAGAAGATAGACGTGCTTGATGAGGTTAAAATTCAGATATGACGATATATAGGGATATGATGGGATTGGGAAAAGCAAGTGATGTTGGCGTCCCGCATTGTACTAATTTCAGAGATGAAAGAAAGATATAGCATGGCAGTTGATTTTTCTTCATTTTTGTTTTTCTTTTTTCTGGTTTTTGATTTTTGTTTTGCATCAAAATGGTTTACATCTTTGCTATGTTGCTTGATTTTGTTGGCATACATTTAATGATTGGAAGGCGGTATGTGACGCCCAACTAATGTTGTTGACACGCAGAAGGAAGCATCAGCAGGTGGGGCTTGTCTTGGTGCTGCTCGGATACTTGTAGTAGTATGTCGATTGCTATATCTCTCTCCACTAGAAGTGAGTGTATATATTCTATGGAATGTTGGAGCAGTTTAATGTAGAATTTAGTATCTTTCTTTTGGTAATTTACCTTGTCGTGATACATTACTTGTTGTGTTGTGCGGGGTATCTGTCTTAGTTTTGTGGTCTTTATGCCTCGAATGGCTAACCAAAGCGATGGCAAAATTATCTGTGAAAATGAGCAGTGACAACTCACTTTTTAATATGAGAATGGTGGAGCTGACTGACAATCACTTTGTCAATGTTCGGGAATCTTTTAACAGTTAATATCGCATCAAATTATTATTGGATCATCTTGGATTCCTTTCTACAAAAAATGTGGAATACTTTTAAAAGTTTTAAGCTGATTTGGTTCACTGAAGTTTCTTTTTCAAAACTAGTCAAAATTATAAATCTCTAGTTGTATGTCAACGTAAAGATGTACATTTGATAAGGTAATTGGCTTTTTCAATATATACATTTCTAGATTTTCATGATGTTTTTTTGGATTAAAACACTCACAAGTAGCCTGAATTACGTACGACTACGATTTGGCGTCCCAAAATCACGGAACTTGCCTTAAAATTATTCAAAGATATCCTTATTTTGGTTATTTTATGCCTTAATCCAATCTTCTTTTCATGACATTTTCATACAAAATTTTGCCGTAATATAAGAGTAACGCCCTAAACCTCTAATTTTTTTCTTAATTTCACACAAAACTCTTTAACTTCAAAAATAGATACACAAACTTGAAATAGATACTTTATCCGACCAAAACTTCTTGTCAACACAACAAAGTTACTGTTTAAAAAAATTGCAATTATTATTTATATTATGCTACAAAAAAAATATAGTGTTTTTACATTAAGAAAATTCTTTTGACTTGCTAAAGTTTACAAGTAAATACTCCCTCCGTCCCAATTTATTTGTCCACTTTTGACTTTTGAAGTCTTTCTTTCTCAACTTTGACCTTAAATTGTGTTGTTTGTGTTATATAATACTTGATGGAAGTTATACCCAATGAAAATACATTTAAAACTCAATCAATTCATATATTTTGCATCAAGTATTATACAACATAAAAAAGAATAGTTGAGGTCAAAGTTGTAAAAGAAAGACTTCAAAATACAAATGTGGACAAATAAATTAGGACGGAGGGAGTAATAGTTTGGAGACAACATAAAATAGCACATTTGACAATGAATATAGGATGGAGTGAATATTGAGGGATTTCATTTTGTAAAGAGTTAATTAATTGCATAATTCGTCTTTGTGGTTTAACATACTAACACCTTTTAAAACTCAAATAATTACCCTAGTCGTTCCTATATTTGACACTTTGTTACTGACCGATCTTTTGACCAAACAACTTTTAGTTTTTTTCGTTAAGTTCAATCATACGAGAGGTAATTCTACCTTTTTATGCACCCTTAGTTTTTATTTTAAACTTTTCTCTTATACCATTAATTATTTCAACCCAATTATTTCAAAACCAAAAACACTTATCCCGAATCTTTACAGCTCAATTATCCCGAATCTTTACAACCCTATTAACCTGAATATTTACAACCCAATTATTTCAAAACCAAAAACACCTAAATAGTTGAGCATAATACCATGTCACGAAGCTTACATATTTGAAAACCCATAAAACTTAAATAAATCCTAACAAAATTCATAAAGAAACCTAAACAAGTAGCAAGACTATGATTCCTAATATTTTGATCCTACTGACGTAAATATGTAACGAAACTTCAATCAAACCGGTGACTCATTGGTTTTCTCCCCTTCCTCCTCATTCTCGCCTGACATTTCTTCAAGTGACTTTCGATTTGGGCAAAAAAACATAGAGAAGAATCCTTAAAGATTAATCACCCCAACACTATCAACGCGTTTCTAACACCAATACTAGCAGGATACCATGCATATGCTTTAGCCAGATCTTTATTTTGGGCAAAATATAGAAACATAAATATAAAAACCCGGATCTTTAAATTCGCAGTTTGTGAGTTGGTGGTGGTGATATGATGGTGATGGTTGTAAAAAAATTGAAGTGGGTATTTTCTTCAACCGCAGTTTGTGAGTTGGTGGTGGTGATATGATGGTGATGGTTGTAAAAAAATTGAAGTGGGTATTTTCTTCAACCGATTGAAGCATGTATTGTAATAAAAAGGGAAGTGGGTCTTGAAAATGTGAATATGTGACAGTGTATTTATAGATTTTGGTACATGGTTTAATCATGGGTTTTGATTTTTGTTATGCGTTTAAAAATTGAGGTTGAACATGGGTTCAGTTGTAGGTTTGGTTTTAATTGTGGATTTTGATTTTTGTTGTGCATTTAATTGTGGTTTTTGATTTTGTGTTCTATGGATTTAACTGTTTGTGTGCCATTGATTTTCGTTGGAAGAGGAATTAAAGGTATATCGGAAAAATAAAAAATAAAAATTGATGCGGAAGATTAGGAGCATAGAAAGACAGAAGTGCCCCTTGTATGATTGAACTTAACGAAAAACTAACGTCCGTTTGGTCAAAGGACCGATCAATTACAAAGTGTAAGTACAGGGACGACTGAAGTAATTATTTGAGTTTTAGGAAGAAAGGTGTTAGTGTGTATAAACCACTGAGACCATTTCTGTTATTAACGTTTTTGTTAAAGAATGATTGCTAAAAAAAATCAAAAATTAGTGTTTGTTGATATAAATAATGCCTAAAAACGTTATTAATATTTTTCTATATCTCTACGTTTTGATAATCACAAAATGTAATATCATTAAACGTAAGATTATGACGTAAACAAGTATTTAGTTGTAGATATTCATTTTAACAACTTAATCATTTAAGGTATGAATAATCAAAATGCCTAATGCATTTTATGATCAAAGGAATATTTACTTAATTACTAGATTTTTTATAAAATGCTACAAACATTTTATATCTTTTAGAAAATCATTTTTGGTATTAAATAAATATGTTTAATTCACTATAAATATATGAATTCAAATTCTCAACCAAAAATAGCAAAAATGTTCCAGAAAAACCTTCCCCACAAAAAGACAAAACTGAGCAACGGTTATAAGGGGCGGCCCCCTTAAATATATGGGTGGTCCCTTTAAAGTTTAAGGGGGCCGACCTCTATTTAAGGGGACCGGCCATGCTCCTCTTACCCTCAGCTTTGCCTATAAATACTGGTTCATTTCTGTACTTTTTCCTCACCTTTTGCACTAAAACTTTCTGTTCTTAATCCTCCTACACATCCTTCTAAATCCTTTGATCATATAATCTTAAGCTTTTGTTTCCAAGTGATCCAAGCTTTAACCATTCAAGTGCAAGAGAAGAATACTTCTATCCATCAAGACTAGAAGTATTGCAACTTAGTGTTTTCTCACCATCTAAGTTGTTTATGTGTTATAATTTGTAAATCATTCATTTGTGTAAAGGTGTGTATATTAGTTAGATATTTGTGAATATAAGTAAGTAGATTAGATTGGTAAGATAGTTGATAGAGTTGTGACGAAGAAGTAGTGGTGTGAAGAACTAGAGCTAAAGGTGTGAAGAAGTAAAAGGCGTGTAGAAGTAGTGGTTAGTAGTGAGGAAGTAGAGGCGTGTAGAAGTAGTGGTTAGTAGTGAGGAAGTAGAGGTGTATAGAAGTAGTGATTAGTAGTGAAGAAGTAGCTTAGTGTAGTGAAGTAGTTGTGGTGTAAAGAAGTTGGGTTATTTAGTAGTTGTGGTGTGAAGTAGTAGAATTGTAAAGTAGTGAAGAAGAAGTAGTAGTGAAGTACTGTGAAGAAGTTGTAAACTAGTGAAGAAGTAGAAGACGTGAAGTGCTGAGAAGAAGTCGTGAACTAGTGAAGAAGTAGAAGTCGTGAAGCTTCGTGAAGAAGTCGTGAGATTGGTTCTAGCTACGATTAGAACCCGACATTTATCTTTGTGTCGTTAAATTGGTGTAAGCGAAAGTGTGTAAGGTTTTCTCCGCCATAAGGGAGTTTGTTGACATAGTGAAGAAAACTCTCGAGCTTGGCGCTCGGGGAGTGGAGTAGGGCGAAGAGGTACTTCGTAGCCGAACCACTATAAATCCTCCGTGTCTTGGTTTGATCTTTCCATCTCTTACTCCTCATTTATTATTTCACTTTTATTATCATTACTTAGATATAATTGGTTATAATGTGCAAGACTTGAATTCACATAAGATCGAATCAAAGTTTTTAAAAGTAAACTAAGTTTTATAACAAATCGAAAAAGACGTAAAACTATTCAACCCCCCCTTCTAGTTTTCCACAGTGTTGAGACAGATTAATGGTGCAAGCTGCTAAATATCAGGATTGTAAATTGTCCGATGTATATGCAAGGCATGTGGAGAGGTTACGCACTTTTATGTGCTGAGACAGATTTATATTGTAGTGTTAAGTATCGGGATTGAAAAGTTGAATGTATTACGAATGTGTTACGGATGTTTATGAATTTATTGTTTTTTTATCTTTGTTTCTATGGATTTCATTTGAAAAAACATGTATCAATGTATGCAACCGTTGATATTGTTTCATCTTGAGATGATTACGCGATTTGATTTTTGTATAAATACTTCATTGTCTTTAAATCAAACAATCGTTCCATTATCAAGCATCATTGTTAAATAAAATAACCATGTCTACAAAAAAACGATGTCTCATGTCACAAAAATAAGAAACAACTTTTGGATGTAGCAGGGACATCAAGTTCAAGATCCCCTTCTTCTCTGAGATCTCCTTCGCCACCTCTCCTATGCAATATTAGAGCCTTTCACATGACCGTTGAGACAAATTCTATAATTAACAAGTTTATAGTACAAGTCAACAGGCACAAAAAAGAGGTGAAAAGACACTTGGATAACTATAGATTGTGTATTACGACCATTAAAGAGATGAAAAAAATCTTGCACGGGCAAAATAGTGGTGCAATTTTGTGTTAATTAGAGTTTAGGAAGTACGAAAAGAAGATTAATGAGGACAATGTTATTATTATTATTATTATTATTATTATTATTATTATTATTATTATTATTATTATTATTATTATTACTAGTTATAATGCCCGCACACGAGCGGGGGTTTTTTTTTTAAAAAAATTTTGAATGATATATTTTTATTTATTAAAAAACAAATAATTTAATCTTTAAATTTGTTTTGTTGATATACTACATAAGTAGAAGATAAACACAAAAGATAAAGATAAGATGCAACTAACGATAGGATTAAACTTTTTAAATGATTATCTTTAATAATCAAAAATTATAATTAAAATAATAATTAAAAAATTACTTAATAAGGGAAGGTTGAGTTTTTTAAAATGGAAAAGTCCCTACTTGAGGTTTTGTTTTATTATATAAAAGATTATTATTATTATTATTATTATTATTATTATTATTATTATTATTATTATTTGCACATGGACAATGTTAAAATTGATACTTTCAAAAACAATGGTAGGGGTTGAACCCCAAAACGACTTTATATGGTTTGTTACCAAATTAACTAATCTATGTATCTTTGTCTCTTTTGTTTCTTCTTTGTTTAAAAGTTTTATTATGTTTCGTAATTGGTTCGCACAATAAATCAATGCGACCATAAATCTCTCTATATTTACTTTTTGGTGAAATGTGCCATATTTATGGTAATTTTTGGTGCAATATTTATGAATACGTTCTTTGTTTACGATATTATTACGAATTGCTTTGCGAATATTTAGTGAGGTGGGGGACGTTTCTTGTATTCTTAATAAACCGTACCCGCTATCACGCGTCATGCACATGAGATATTGACGGTTCCTTCCTATATAAACAATACATGCATTTCAGAATCTTGCAATTCAATCAACAAACCTCATAACAACATACGAAAAAATCATAGTTTCTAGGTATGTCGATTTTCAACAGTCTAGTTATCTTTTCGGATGGTTTCACAAAACTTAATATTCTGGTGATGATGTTATTGTTGCGGCCAATATGTGTACTTCAAAGGTCATTCAAAAGTCAACGACAGAGTTCAATTAATCTACAAATGTGCACGAATGAGTTCGTGTCGACCACTATAAAGACATTATATGGATTCGAATTATGGTAGATTACAATAAGAAAGATGAATGATGTTTTTTTTACCTGTTTCTGGATTAGTGTGATTTCTCATTTACCCTTGTGGCATAGATGAATGAATTTGAATCCATATCTAAGGGGGAAAAAAATACATCATTAGTTTCTCTTAATCAAGAAAATTCTACCATAAATCTTACCAATTCCAAACCCAATAATGCGCATCCTCGTCAGGGGTCATCCTCTGACATATGAGGAGATGATGATTTAACTTAGTATATTGGTTTGGACATAGAAATATTTTTTTTGGCGGTCTAGTGATAAAGCCCTCAAAATACATGTTGAGAAATGAAGAGGATTTATGATACAAAGTAACTAACGTCACTCTCACTTTTTAAGATTACTATCATCATCCAAAATTACAAAGAGGATTTATGATACTTAGTCTTAGATCGCCTATCATTTTACGTACTGCGAATTATCAGTTGTGTAACGAATTATTTGTTACAATCTTCTACATTGAAATTCAGAGCATACAAGTTTTGTTACGAATAAATTTGTTACATCTCCCACAAAATTCCTTAAATTATATTAAAACACATTTGTCCATTTCTTCCATTGATCTTCAACTTGCATCTCGTTTCTTCCATTGATTCTTCAAGCTTGTTGGATCAATCTTGTTTTAATCTTCAGCAAGTGAAGCAATTTTAGTGAAAGAATAGATTCACGCTTGAAACAAAGCATGGATAATATAAAATATGGAGAGTTGTACAATTTGTTATAAGTCAATGATTTGATGAAACAGACCGTGAATGATGACCAGAAACTCGTAACGATGTTGATGTTGTCAATGAAGTATGACGCCTTTAAATTTGTAATAAGCTTTAGTGAGCAAGACTCAGCTTGTAATTTCTTGACTTGGTCATATGTGCAAATATGGACTTTACTTTTTTTTTTTTTTTTTTTTTTTTTTTTTTTTTTTTAATAATAATTTAAAAGTAAATGGAGTAAAGAAGAGCAATAACTTGGAAGAAATTGCATAATGAAATATAACTCCATGTTTTGACATTTAGGTTAAAACATTACACATGATTATACATCTAAAAATACTCCGCAGATGCTTCGCAACAATATCGCAAACTACCCTTTTTTTTTGCACTCAACTGGCAGGCTAGTAAAAAACAAGGAATGCTATGTATCGTGCTGGTTTCGTAAACTTTCATACTGTATCGTAATATACAGTAGGATTATCTTTACGTGCGAGGGCTTTTGGTCTAGAAAAGGTATAGTTTTGGTAATATTATGGAGTAGTTGTGTTTATTGTCGGTTATTTGTCATTTATTAAAAAAAACAATAACAAATACGGTCCATTGTTAGTAACCATTTACTAATTTCTATCCAAAATTTAAGTCATTACAAATATGTCCAATGTGGTGCAATATATTGGTGCGTGCGCACCAAAGCCTGCTACACATTTAATACCATGTCTCAAAATTTTATTATTTGACCAAGCTTATTATTTGACCAAAAATTTCTTTCAGTCTTCGATACTTCTGTTCTTCATTTTTGATATCCTTTCCTTTTCCTTAAATCAAAACAAGTGATTTCTTTTCCTTTTTGATATCAAACATTCAATCTCTCATTTTTTATCTTTCAATTCATACTTTTGTTCTTCATCTTCAAAGCCCAACCTTCATTATTCATTAGCTTTCACTCATAACTAAAAATCTTACTTGCAATTCAAAATCAATAACATGCCTCGAAAGATTTTGTACACGATTTCTAAAAACTAATAAATGACGACTGAAGTGGGTACGAGTTTTAAGGTCGTTTTCAAGTGGGGTTGATTTACCAACAATTTCATATGATCTACAGTTGCCGTAGTTATATAATTGATTAAAAACCTCAACTCGTCATCATCGGTGATTTCGTAAACCTTGTTGTTCGGCGGATAACAATATAATAAGCGTACCTATCTCGTAACATCTAAATTGAATCTTTTACCCACATAATCCTTTAACGTATCATAACTAATCGTTTTTGGCAAAAGGATGTTTATGTTTTCGCCCTCGTTAACAAGACATAACGAAAATTTTCCTCTTGAAAAACTCATATTCAATTTGATATTTGGTACAAAGTTTGATGAATAACAGCGTTTGATGGTGATTATTTATTGAAAAAAATCTATTTTTTGGATACGGAAATCTAGCGAAAATCTCATTTTGGATAAGGAAATCACTCTAGCGAAAATCTCATTTTGGATAAGGAAATCACTCTAGCGAAAATCTCATTTTGGATAAGAAAATCTATCTTGTTGATGCACTAAAATAAAATGTGGTGCGCTAAGTATGTTTTTTGAGCACCAAATATGATGTGTCATTTGGTCTTTCGGTTATAAATTAAAGATAGTTCTCAAATAATAAATGTTAAAGTTTTTCAAAATGTGGTGCGCTAAGTATGTTTTTTGAGCACCAAATATGATGTGTCATTTGGTCTTTCGGTTATAAATTAAAGATAGTTCTCAAATAATAAATGTTAAAGTTTTTCAAAATGTGGTGCGCTAAGTATGTTTTTTGAGCACCAAATATGATGTGTCATTTGGCCATTTGGTTATAAATTAAAGATAGTGCTCAGAAAATAAAAGTTCAAGATGGTGCTAAGATATTAAAGATGTTGCGCTAAATAAAGATTTTGAGCACCAAAAATGACGTGTTCTTTTTTTATTTGCTTTCAAATTAAATATGGTGCTCAAATAAACAAAAAAGCTACCTTTTTAATTTATGGTGCTCAAAAAAAAATTGCAGGCGCACCAAATTAGACAAATTTGAAACTAGCTAAAATATGGCCTTTTATGAAAGTATACCTAATAATACGTTCATATATGAAATTTTCACTTTATTAAATATGTTAAAGTATACTAAGTTAGAGGTGATTTGACATTTAAAAAAAAACATTGATTTGGATGTCTAACTCGTATGCCTAATAATATGCCTAAACATATATGTCAGCATCCTATTGGGGACAGCTAGGGGACCAACTTCTTCACAAACCAATAATTTATTGACACATCTATTAGGCACACAATTAGTCACATATTTTACGGCTCCCGATCATTTTCCTTAAAAAAAACCATAATTTTAATAATATGACATAAAGTTTGAGTGGCACATATGTGAAGTTACAAAAAGCTTTATTATTCCTCTTTGAACAACAAATGTTACAACTACTTGAAAAACCACATAGGGAGAGAAGGAATGACAATGGATAATTGTTTCCAAATTGGTAGAGTCAAAGCCACTCATCATCACCTTATTTCCATAAATAAATCCTTCTTTAGTACCAAGCCTTGGATGAATCTATCCACTTCAACGTTAACCTCGCTGTCTACTGCAATTGCATTTAACTACAGGTGTAGCAAGACATCCCCTATCTTCTCAAAATACTCTGCAAATGAGGGTGTTTTTCTGAATTTCTGTGGACATAATTATTCGCAAACTAGATAGCATCTTGATTTTCAGTTTTAAACTAGATAAGCTGGCTTATTGATTTATTTGAATTTGTCAAAGTTAGTGATGTGAGCTTAGACAATTACATAACCTCCACTTTATAAAAATATAAGCCAAAAATATTAACTTAAGATATTATCCAAATTCAAATAAATTAATAAGCTAACTCTACTGAGAAGATTATCTTAAAAAAAAAAAAAAAAAAAAAAAAAAAAAAAAAAAAAAAAAAAAAAAAAAAAAAAAAAAAAAANGTTTTGTTGCAGTTTCCCAAAATTGTCGAACCAATGATTCATGGATGACATCTGGACTGTGTGTCAGAGCAAAATGAATCTTTGATCTCTTCAAGAATTCAACCATTGGATCATACTCTTCATGTCCTTTTGCCTTTCCCAAGAACGCAACTTTATTATGCTCAGGTTTGAATTTTAGAGAAGCCATGGAAGATTGTGAGTGAGTTGAGTTTGAATTACGTGAAAGAGAGTGAGTTTAAATTGAAAAAAAAAAATCTTAGAAGTGATTGAGTTCTTAAAAGTAAATCGTATACACTTCAAGTTCAGAAAAACACATTCGAAATTTTGTGCAATTTATCTCTATATAAGTACTAGTTACATAAACTCTATATATGTCTTTACTCAAAGTAACTATCAGTAAAAAATATTTGTTCATTCAAGTTTTTCAAATAAAAATTTTAAAAACTCGAGTTAGTGTAAATAAAAATAAATTGTAGACATTTTAAACCGTTTTGGCCAACAAACTTGTTTTAACTTGTTTTCTTCTTTATATGTTTAGTTAAAGGCTAATAGTGTCATACCAATTTTTACTCATACATACATATAGACCATTAAATGAAACACACATGACACATCATAGGGCTTGACTCGCAATGGTATCTCATATTGTGTGAGAAGCCCCCCAATCAAATTGTTGTGGGTTCAAGTCTTGTTTAGAACATATGAGATAGATTTGTGGTATAAATATTGTAAGATAGTTAAAAAAATTGCCGTTCTAAAAAAAAGAAACACATGTATGTAAGTCAAACACACGTACTATGACTATTGTTAAATACATATTGGCAAATTGTCGAATAAACAAGCATACACGTCGATAAATATATTTTTAATCCTCCTTCAACCCCATATGAATTACTAAATTTGATTGATTTAGTTATTTATTGATAAATGTTATATGATATTATTATAATAAAATCGGTTGGGCTTTTCGACAAAAACTGAAATGAATTTTTGGTTTTTGGAAAGTAATTACTGAACCATTGTTTTTAGTTTCGGATGGTACTATGGGTTCGGTTTTATTTCGGTTTGGTTTGGTTTCGGTTTTTTTCACCCCTAGATGTGTGATTGCTAATACAACTTTTTATGTAGCTAAATCTAAAACTGGGTTAAACTATATTAGTATCTTTATACTAATGGTATCCTGTTAGAAATTAAACCAGAACAGTATTTAGATTGATTGAGTTGTGCATTTAACATTTGTGAAATTTCAATTTGGTTGGCCGGGTTATGATCGAGTTTAGTTCCAACTTGATGTACAAATGGCAACATGGGTAAGTAATATCTACTTTTGGAGTTTGTAGTTGAAGTTGTAACAGCTTGCTCATGGACTGAAATGGTGGTAGCAGCTGAGATGCCGGTGCTCGTCATGCTTTGGACACCATTGTGTGAGTCATGCCAGATGATAGCTCTAATCATTGATGAAATAGCAAAAGAATACACCGGAAAAGCTTTGTGCTACAAGCTTAACACGGATGACTACCCAAATGTAGCTACACAATATGCAATCGAAAGCATACCTACAATGCTATTCTTCAAGGATGGAGACCACAAAGAGACTGTCACTGGTGTTGTCCCCAAGGCCACTCTTTGTACCACTTTAGACAAGTATGTTGAGTAATAATAAGAAATAGGTTATAAGGAAATTAAGATCAAGGTTACTCTGATCTTACATTCACAGAGTATAGAAGTAGATGATATCATATGTTCTAATTCCCTATGTTGCCGTTGTATACACACTGGTAGATACCTGTTGCGACATTTCACCTTTCCGTGTGAGTCTGTTTTAATCAATGTTGCACAAATGGTAGCTCATATATATAAAACGTTCAAACCTGAGTTCACTCATCTGCACGATATTGTTACACACTCTTGCTAAATTAAAGTGCTGCGGATGTGATGGTTGCTACGTGTGTTTGATCAAATATAAAATCATTAGGCTTGTTTTTCTTCCGGTTATTGGTGATGGAACATGGAGATGGATGAATACATGAATATGATTGAAGGTAGCCTACTTTACCTTTGAATCAAGCCCAGTCAGTTTTGAGATAGTTTGTTTCAACCTGTTTTGATAGATTTTTACGAGGTGTCCTTGTAACATTGGTTATGGATCTTTCATTATAACTATTGGTAATGATTTAATCATCAAGTGGATTACACAATGTGGTAAATAACAGATGCAACTAGTGAAGTAAAATACACAATTAATGTAATTGTCACATGTAATGTATTAACATGGAATATTTTTTTACAATATTTTGTAAATTGCAATTAAAATGGTGTATAAATTCAACTGCTCTTTTTCAAGTTTTGTGAATACAAGAAGCTTGGGTGCTGCAGAAAACCGATATTAGCCGACATACTTGTCTAAAGCGGCACAAAGAGTGGACTTAGGGACAGCACCAACGACGCTCTCTTTCTTCTCTCCATTCTTGAAAAAAAGCACAGTTGGGATGCTTCTTATTCCATATTTGGATGCTATATCTGGGCAGTCATCTGTGTTGATTTTATAGCACAAAGCTTTTCCGGCATATTCTTTAGCAAGCTCATCAACAACTGGAGCTATCATACGGCAAGGCCCACACCATGGTGCCCAGAACTCCACCAGCACTGGAATGGACGCTGTTTCCACTAAACTGTTCCATGTGCCGTCTGTTACAACTTTAACTGCAATTTCCAAAAGTACAACACATGATCTGATAATTTTGAATGATTCATTTGAAGGAGTTCGTTTAGTTTTGTTTTATCACTAGTGATTCAAATCAGTATATCTAAAGCTGTAGAAATTAATGATTATTCAAATCAGTATGTCTTATGATTTTAAACTTTAATATACTCTTTAACTACCGAGCTCGACCAACCACATGTAACTTACCACTTTGCGTTTCTTTTGTCTTAACGTTTCAAAACCATTTATGTAAATAAACATCGGTATAACGAATTTCACGTATTATAACTTGTAATAAAACAAAATCCTAGGTAAAACAAGAATGTACTATTTTTATTTTATTTTTTTCAAACAGGACCAGTCTTTTATATACTAGCAGCATATTAGTATCTTTTATACAACAATTGCATGAGTTCAAAGGTATAAACACATAAGACCATATAGAAAAACAAAGCAAATGTTTACTTTTTTACCTCTTTTCTCCATAGTTAATAAGTAAAAAGTAATAACAATGCATAAGACCATAAAATGTCACGTTCATTCATTGTTACTTCATCAAATAATTAAATAAGCATGAATGCTTATTTGTAATTATCACATCGGGCATAGCCTTTTTGTTTATCTTAACTTTGTGATACAATATAACAGTTGTCCTTTTTTTTTAAGTTGTGTATTTTTTGTCTAAAATTATGAAACGAAAGAAGTGTATATATGGATAATGTGAGAGAAATAGACCTTGATTTGCAGAAGATTTACATACAACGCGAGCTCGATGGTTAAAAGTTTGAGCAGAAGATGAAGTAGATGTTAAGCTTATAGTTGACAGCTTGGTCGAAGCCTTGAATATATTGTCACTGGAAGAAAGTTGACGATGAGTATGTTGTAAAACACTGGCTCTTGCCGTACACATATGAAAGCATTTCTCCATGGCCATAATATTCTGCTTCTTTCTTTCTTTGTGTGGTTGTTTAACCTTGTAACATACAATGCTTGTGCTTCTTTTGTTTCTTTATATTTCATATGTGGATATTATATCAGAAAAATAATAATAATAGAAAACAAAAATCTAAGCGATCGACATCATTAAGATGTGGCACTTCCTCCCCATATTTCAATAAGATATTTTACTTGTTACCGAAACAATGGGAAAAAAAGTAATAAAATAATAATAATAATAATAATAATAATAATAATAATAATAATAATAATAATAATAATAATAATAATAATAATAATAATCATCATCATCTTAACTCTAACCGTCTTGTAGGGATGAGCATGGTTCTGGACCCGGTTGGAACCGGTGGATCTGAGAACCGATTTTTCTGAAAAGTGGGAACCGAGAACCGAACCGAATATAGTTTTTGGTTTCGGTTCCGGTTCTTTTGGATCTACCCGTATAGGAACCGCTTTTCTATTAAGCTAATAAAAAACACAAAAAATTAACAACTAAACCATGAACTTGAATAATCAATCATTCTATAGTTACTTTCACTTGTTCATATTTTTAACAAAACAATAATGCATAACAATCCGGAAAACAAAATAAAATAACTTAAAACTTTGTCCCTCAAAATAACTAAGACCGTTTAGAGTTCCATAGTTTGTTTCTCATTGTCTCTTCTGGTTAGTTTCTCTAATTGTTTTGATAATGATGAATGATCTTGGAATGTTATTAGGTTTAGATTAATTATTGATTTGTGGATGTTTCAGTGAATTAAAGATTAGGGTTTAGAGTGTTTGGTTTGATGGTTAGTAGGGATTTTTTATTTAATGGTACGTGAGATTTGATTAATATTTTGATAAGAAGTAAAAAAAATTACATATTTTTATAATTATATCTTTGGTTCCTGAACTGAGAACCGGTGGAACTGATCCGAACCGACCCAAGAACCGAAAAATCTCAAAATCAAGAACTGGAACTGGAATCATTGGTTCTGGTTCCAGTTCGGTTTTTCATGGTTCCGGTCCGGTTCTCGATCCAGTTCCGATTTTTTGTTTCTTTTGCTCATCCTACCGTCTTGTAATGATACGAAAAAACAAACTTTCTTAAATCTGACTATCTCTTACAGAATACTCTATGTAGGTAAGAGCCATCAAGAGCTAGCAAGATGTTTTCAGAAAAACAAACAACATTCAATTTTTTTGTTTTGGAATATAATACAATTCACTTTTAACTCTCGCAGTTTGGTTAATATTTTCTCATGGCAGGCATAGGGTAATTACGGGATATAAACTTTTTGTAAAATATAATAAATACCTTTCGTCAATTCGCCATGGATTCAAATATTAACTAATGTATTTTTATGTGATTTAGTTGAGATTATTGTATCCGCGACGGAGTTAATTAGTTTTTCACACATATAAAAATCTGTAATGCATGAAATATGTTAGATAAGGTTATTATATATGGACACTAATAGTCTTTTTCATAGACATCTTATCCATGACCTTTAACAAATTTAGCTAGAATGAACATTGATGTGTAGAGGGTCGACTTAATATAACGAGAAAAGCAAACATTTAACGCCTCAAATTTAGAAGTCTCCAAAATTATATATGTATAAATGTCAATAGTTAGTGTTGATACATAATCTGGCGCGGGCTGGATTCAACGACTCTCTCTGGGCCGTTAGTCGTCTTCTCGTGCCCTGATTAGACCTGTCAACAAAGAGAACCCGTTAGGAGTGGACCCGAGGCCGTAGCCTTGGGATCCACCTCCGACGGTCAAGTTAGCATTGATGCGATATAGCATACAAGAGTTAGGTTTAGAGTAACCTGTTGTGTTGTGTGAAGAAGGGAATCCCAGCCCTATATTTATAGGACATGGATTAGGGTTTAGGCGTAGAGTGGGCCGCTGTCTGTCGGGCCTGGCCCATTCCAGACTATACGTCCACAAGCCCCCCATGTCTAGTGTGACATAGTGCATGGCTATGTTATGCTAGACTTAAGTTCTGTTCATGGCCGCGTAGGCCCAATCAACCATGACGGCATGACCCATGTGTGCGCAACTCAGGTGTGCACATGGGACGGTCTATACTGCGCAGCCCAAATGCGACAGTGCGCACTGGTTGTCCCGGAGGCGCAGTCCTGTTTAGCCCATTAGACTATATCCGAATCCGCGACCTTGTAGGCGCGTCCGTGGTGACCATGTTCCATCCTGAATAACACCCCTTCTTACATGACGGGGAGGGATGCGCATATGCTAGGTTTCCCGCCATAGTGTGACAGTAAAGACCCCGTAAGAAGAACACGTAGTTCTATAGTTGGGGTAATACTAACATTGCGATTGTGAGAGTTTCACAATGGTGAAGGTGGATCTCGTATGCTGCATCCTGGGTAAGGGCGTACCTTTTGTACCAGTAGCGATGCAGCATGGTGCGACAGAAGACATGCTTCTGTGGCAGAGGTGCGCGCTGTGCGCGACAAGGAGGTGCGACAGAAGACGTGCTCCTGTGGCAAAGGTGCGCGCTGTGCGCGACCAGGAGGTGCGAACATTACATCCGTCTTTTCAACCGACAGAGGACGTCTCCCCTACGGCAAGATGGTGCGAATATTTAAATCCGTCTTTGTACCGGGCTTGCAATACCTCTTACGTACGATCTGCTTCCAAATATACCTGCGTGACGCGTACGGAAACAGTGGTATTATATACCCTGGTAGCCCCCCAAGTTTGATGGTGCTACTCTTGTAGGAGCATTAAACTTAGTTATTCAAATCCTGAAAAACACTTAATGCAAATATTAAAAATATATGCCGCGAATCGCAACATATAAAACCTAATGAAGTAAAAGATTAGCGTGAAGCAATATATAGCACATAGCATGTGAAATTAACACATAAGAGAAGTAGGAGTGCGAATTACACCTATCGTGAGGTTTTACAAACTACATAAATAATGAATTGTTGTCTCAATCGCACCGTGACCGTGACTAATAGTTTCAATTGCACGCACAGACGCAGATGGATGTATCGTGACCACATAGACCCGAACGTTTGTGGATGATCGCAGATGAACATGACATGACCACGGCTTCTGCCGAATGCGCTCATGGCGATTGGCTAGCATCGTGGTGCCTGTTCAATAGCACGTAGCTAATCTGCGAAGATGTCCGAACGCACGGCCCAACGCGGGTAGATTTATCGTGACTGCGTTGTGCAAACAAGCATACCAACCGTAAAAAACATTATGTGCGTTAATTAATTCACGGCAAAAAAATAAAGTAGGTCCGATCATGCGGACTTAGTGCGACTATAGATAAAATCGTGTTTACCAAGTTAAAAGATTTACATAAAATCTTATGAATATTTAAAAGATAACATATCTTAACGCACGAATACCGCATCGGCCGGGTTTTAAAGTGCAACCCAAAAAAAATACAAAGTTTTAAAGTTACCGGCTTTTGAACTCGATGGTTGCTTTTCGGTGATGTGAAAGCACGAAACTTGTCGTAGTCATGTCCCACGGATGGCGCCATCTTGTTGATACATAATCTGGCGCGGGCTGGATTCAACGACTCTCCCTGGGCCGTTAGTCGTCTTCTCGTGCCCTGATTAGACCTGTCAACAAAGAGAACCCGTTAGGAGTGGACCCGAGGCCGTAGCCCCGGGATCCACCTCCGTCGGTCAAGTTAGTATTGATGCGATATAGCATACAAGAGTTAGGTTTAGAGTAACCTGTTGTGTTGTGTGAAGAAGGGAATCTCAGCCCTATATTTATAGGACATGGATTAGGGTTTAGGCGTACAGTGGGCCGCTGTCTGCCGGGCCTGACCCATTTCAGGCTATACGTCCACAGTTAGATGGTCAATAATGTCAAAGCGTAACTCTATGAATCATGATACTCTAAGACAGAAAAAGTAAGAGAAACAATAATATGTAACCAAGTTTTATAATGTCGTAATTTTTTTAAAGGGCCATAACAGGAAGCGTTCTTACTTTTATCTCACTTTCATTTTGTTTATATGATGTGTATTAAAAGTTATACCACAAGACATGGTCATTAGAATATAGAAGATCATAATATATCTTCAATATATATCGAATCTATTTATTATGGATATTGCTCTAGAGGATCGTAAGGTAGTTAAAGCACTCAATTTTATGTGGACGATATTCTAAAACTTTGAAATTCCATCATAAAAATCTAACTTTTGCACATGACGTTCGAGAAGCATTTTCCAAAAATTATGGCTCCACTTGCTTGCGTCACCATCTTTTCGATATTTGTATGTTCCTTGATCTTTTCAGAAATATTCTACTGTAGTAAATTAGCTAGATTTAATTACGTGTATTTACTATTTTACTGTAATAATTTACAAGGGGAAATGTTTCTGAGAATTTAACTGTGTCATGGATATCTATATCTTCTAATAAAGCAGAGTATGAAAAAGTCTATTCTACCCCTATTAAAAAATGATTCTGAAATTCTAGAGTGTCTAAATTTGTCATTTTATCTAATAAATTTTAAATTAACACACTAATTAATGAATGAAACAAAACTTATGCCGGAAGCCTCACCAAATTCGGGACCAGTTGTTACCCACCCCATTTGTTACGTAAAAAACTCACCTGCCAATCCCAAAAGCTTTATACAGATTCATTCAAAAAACCCATTTCAAAAGAACATAGACCGCCATCATCATCATCATTAGTTAATCGCCAGTATTTTCAGCTTTGATTCTTCAGGAAACTAATCACGATCAGCATTGTAGCGAGAGTATGATTTCTCAATAACAACCACGATCAACATTTTTCATTCTTCATCATTTGTTAACCTTTCATATCTTCAAGTAAGATATCTTTGTTCTTAAGCTTTTAAATTTGAAATTTAATGTTGGGATTTATATTCTTAATTCCGAAAAGCTTTAATTTTTTGAAAAATGAATCTCATGTTTCTTTTAGGAGTTAATTAATGATGTTTTCTGAATCAAAGATGAAGATAAAGAATGAGTTAGTCTTAGGTTTCAGTATTAACTATGAACATTGCATGTAAATACACTGTAGTGCTAAAAGTCACTGATAATTAGTCTTCCGAAGTCCTCAACTGATAGTTAGTCTTCCATTTGTTAGTGCCAAAAGTCACTGATAGTTTTAGTGTTGACACTAAAAAAGGATAAAATAGTACCATTTGTTATCTTACACATACATATTAGTATTATTTAAAGACCATAATCTAAGAGGGCATTGACTTACTGATAGTTATTCTTCCACTAGCTCAAAACTATAAAATGGTCTTGGTTAATTGATGCATTTATAAATTTCCATTGAATAACTTCATTTCATATTTCCTATAGTTACTAGGATCTATTTTCATATTTGCTCATTCATCACATAGATAGTTTGTTTTGGATCTTTTTTCATATTTTATTTGGTCATTCATTCAATCTAAGAAAACGACATAGAAGTTGGATTGGTTAAAGTTGCGATGAATGTGATCTTTGGTGTCACTACGTGGGAAATTGGTTACATGTGTAATTTCACTGATAACATTGAAATGTTAAAACACGAAGTTCAAAATTTAAAGGAAATGCAGGGGGTTTAGCAGCATATAGATGCTGCTAAAAATAGAGGAGAGCGTCTTTTAGATGGTGTTCAAAGTTGGGTAGAGACCGCGGGTACTCACATATCCATTGCAGAGCATGTTCTTCAAGAAGACATTAGAAACACCGCCGTCAGTATGGTAAGATGACATTAGAAAACATTCCCTCACTTGTGAAGCACCAGGAAGGTGGTGAAATCTGTGAGTCTTGTGTCAGTATGGTAAGATGACATTAGAAAACATTCCCTCACTTGTGGTAATATTTTACTTACAATAAGCTGGTAGTTGTTTAATAGTGTAGGAACATCAGTGAAGACCTTAGCAATATTGAGATAAATTTACGCTTAAATTTGAAGCCTGTAATTTGTTATGGAATTGAGTTATTTGAGATATTTTAATAGCTATCATATCATAGATCTCAAAGGTAATTGGTTGAGGATTATTAATTTTAACAGCTTATGCCTTATGGTATACTTAAACTGATTAGAATATACTTAAATTTTATTGTAGTGCTATGTAAGCAAGTTATTTATGAATGCCCTTGCAATTTGTAACTTCTTTGAATAACACTTAAGCTTCCAAGACAAGTGTTTGCTTATAATATTTTTTTCTTAATTTGTGTTAGCTCAAACTATCTAATACTTCAGAATTCAGATTTTGTCTTTCACACACATTCTAATCATTTTTTCTTTTATTGCAGGTTTAATATTTCATGGTTAATCAACATAAAAATTTAAGGTAATACGTATTAAACTTTGATATTTTTGGGTTTCTTTTGTTTTTAAGTGGGTTCCTTATTTTAGGATCAATTTTTAGATCACATCGTTATATTTTTTTTTACAGGCAATTGATTCCAAATTCAAAGGATTTTACAAGGATTATGGGAAACAATTCCAAATAAGTTATAAGACTTATGTGCCAACTATTTTAGAAAATGCCTAAATGAAGAAAAAAAATAAAAAAAATCTCACCTGATAATCACTTAGTTAGGACATTCGGTTGCTTATTCTGTTATGATTTAGACTTTATATCAGGAATCTTGAGCTGGCAGGTTATAAGAGCAGTATAGGTATGCTAAATGGAGAAACATTGGCTAAATGGTGATATTCTGAAACTTGATATAATGGAAATATGGACTTGCTTCTCTATCACCCCTGTATTGAGACCATGATGAGTGTTGTATAATTATTTTAAAGTTAAACATGTATTTCTCATCTGCAACTTTAGAAAAACTAAATGATGGATGAGTAGTTGACTATAATATGTTGTTTTTTCAACCAAGTTTGTAAGTTTGATTACTAAGATAATTACTTCGATTTGAGTTCAAAATCGAGACTGTTAGTGTTGCTATTAGCTTATTTAAACATAAATGTAGATTTAGAAACATCTAGCAAGTAATATTTCATATCATGGATTGCTAAAATCATGAAGCTATTGACGTTTCCAAGTCATTGAACAAGTCACTTTTAGCGTAAAACTTTTTGTTAGTGATCATATGTTGTTAGTGACTTATTTTGATTTTGATGTTCACAAAGGGTGTTAAGATTTTAGTCACTTGATACACGAGACTAATGTGTGAGCACTTATACAATACATAATGTTCAACAATTTAGTAAACATGTCATGAGTATGTTACAAGTTGAGTGGTCTATGTTATAGGAGTAAATAGAAGTTGTATTTACTTGGGCTTTTATGGAGATTCATATATTTTCACGACACAACCAGGTCAAAAAGAACATTCATGGTAGGGGTGAGCATCGGGCCAATACCGACCCGATCCGACCCAAACCGAGAAATTCTGAAACTGAAATTGGAGGAAAACCTAAACCGAATACCGAACCAAAATTATTCGAGTTTACTCGGTTCGGTTCGGGACGAGTCGGTTTCGGTCAGTTTTAGTTGTGTTTTCTCGGTTTTTGGCCCGAAACGACCCGAACCGAGAAATCCCGAAACCGGATTCGGGGAAAACCTTAACTGAATACCGAACCGAATATGGTCGGTTCGGTTTCGGTTCACTCGGGTTCGGTCGGTTTTGCTCACCCCTAATTCATGGAGCGATTATTAGCTTATTAATAAAGAAAAAGGTTTTAGGGATTTTGATATAGCTTACATTGTTTCAAAAGATACCCACTAAATTTATGTATTATCCCAATACTATTAGTTTTATTCCTTTTTGAATTTTACATATATCTATTTTAACTTTTTACTCCATATTTAAATTGTTGCTCTATATGTATCTAATTACATACCAATACCATTAAGGATCCATTTCACGCAATATCACAAATCGATCTCTTATATAAATACTATTCAAGTATACAAATACGCATGGTGATTTTTCAACTCATTGTTATAGCCATTTCACGCTATATCACAAATCGATTTCTTATATAACCACTATTCAACAGTTTTAAATTTACTCCCGTGAATTTCACGGGTCAATAACCTAGTTTAAAAATATATTAGATGTTAAGATCTAATTAAAAATAAAGTTAAAATGAAAAAAGTGAAAAAGAAAACTGCAAACATTTAAGATTCATCTAAAAAAATAGACATGTCTCCTAAAAAAACTTTAAATACGTAGCTAAAATTGTTTTTCATTCTTCTCATTTCACAGATCTTTCACTTTAGACTAACTAAATATAACTTATAATACAAGTTTGATCATGTGATCAAACTTGCACTCTTTTTATACACATGACACTCACTTACTACATAAAACTAAGTTGTTTAGCGGATTCAAGGACAAAGACTCTTGAGATTTGTTCATGGCAACATCCGACATCCACCAAAGACCTTTCTTGAAGATCCAAACACTGACGATACGTTAATGGTTTACTAGCAGGGTACCCGTGCGTTGCGGCGGCGGGTACCCTGAAAAAAAAATTTCCGGTGAATCATGTATTTTAGTTTATTATGCTCTTTTTGACAATAAATTTACGGATATCAAAATTTTCGTTTAGCTCGTGTCCGTTCGGGCTTGAGCCCGTTGGCTCGTGTCCGTTCAGGCTCGAGCCCGTTTGGCCCATGCCCGTTCGGGCTCGAGCCCATTTGGCCCGTTGCCCGTTCGGGCTTGAATATTTGTATAATGTGATTTATTATTTGTATTAGCGACATTTAATGCAGGAATTGTGTTTAAGTTGGTTGTACAATATGCTTGATAATTTGTATTTCTTATGTAAGGGGTGTTTTAATAAGTGCATTAATTGTATTTATTGACCAGTTAATTAATTGTATTTAATGTACATAATGTTTTATTTATTGTATTTAATGCTAGTATTAATTGTATGTCAGAATTAAATATTAGGGGAATTTCTATAAGTAGTATTGGTTGTTGTACTTATAGCTTTAGAAGTTGTATTGCTTAATTTTAAGTATTTCTATTAATAGTAGGATGAGTGGTAAACAAATGTCAAAGTCTGCATAAATTTTATGCCATTAATTTGAAACTTTGCATTAATTTTAAGCTTTAAATTTTGCATTAATTCTAAGGCAATTGATGGTGTGTATATTAAGCTTATAAACTTGTACATGTCTAATTCTGAAAATTTATGGTATTAATTGTGTAGTTGTGCTTGAATGAATTGTACTTTAAGCTTATACACTTGTAAGGCTTAAAATTAAGTATACTATTTTTAGAAGTGGTTTATGCATTATAAGATAGTAAGATAACATACAAAAGTTACTTTTAGAGTCGTCAAAATTTGACAGGTGTACCGTTTTAATGCACATATAGTTGTTAAACTTCTAATTGCTAATCATATGGCCATACTAAGATATGGTGTCTTGATAATTCTTGACAAAAAAGACTACATGGTACTTGACTTCTTTTTTCATGTTGAACAAAAAATGATAATAGAAATTAGAAAATGTATACTTTTAGATAACAGATTGAAGCGAAATACGAGCCTATCTTTACAGCTATAGAGAGTACGTGAAATCAATTCAAGTAAAAGTTGAGTAGCAAAATTTATTCGTGAGATTTTTGTTAAAGAGCTTTAGACTATCAGCTACTCTTACTAGCGTTAGAATGCAAGTATCCTGTTAGCAAACGTAGATAACGTCTTGTAGATACAATTATATTCATAATATTCTATGTAATCTCTTAAAGCTAAACATTTGTTTCTATGTTTTTCAGCAAATTTTGCGTGCCATGAACACACAGATACAATGACTTCAAACCAAACCATTAAGCACCATCTGTGGCAATCTAGACCAATTTCACATATTAAAGGGTGATTTAGCTGGTGTTGCATAAACTGACAGATAGCTGGTGTTGCATAAACTGACAGCTAACACAGAAACAACGCAGATGGGTCAAAAGTCCCTCAAAAGGTAGTAGGAGATCAACCCAACTTGCACTAACAATGACCCATTTACAACAGAACCTTTTTTGACTTGTAGCCAGCCAAACTCCCATTAGAAAATGGCCCATTTAAATGCAAACCCGCTTTAACATGGCACCAAAAGAAAGATAGATGGGTTTGTTACAAACTGTCTGTAGGAATATGACCATGACCACCAAGTGAAAACGTAAAAACACATTGTTCAACAGAAAGTGAGAATCTTAAACAACTAGAGGCATAACTCTATACACTGCAAAACCATGCAAATGTAAAAGAAAACACAAACCTCAAAATGAGTATTCATTCAGATCTTTCTTTGAGTCACTCAATTCCTCATCGGCCAAGCATTCTTCTGCAGAAAGAGGAGGCAATTCTCTTGTTTTTCTCTTCAAGTTCTGCTTATGCCAATCACTCTTAAAGTGTTCTCTATACTGTTTAGCATCCCCAACGACTGCATCACATGTACTGCATATTTTTTGCTTCACCTGACCTTCATTGTTGTCTTCTTTTGGAGCCATTGTTTGTTTTTGCATTTTTTCACTCAATTCAACAATGGATGGTTCTGCTGGTTTCTTGGATTCGCTTGATGATACATCCTCGTGACCATCATAGTGATCAGCATGGATATCACCTTCACCGTGCACAGATATTGCTAGAATTTCAGACCTCCCTAGAAGATTCCTGACCAATGCATCACAATCTCGAAAGAATCCTGGGTCCAGTTCACATACCTGTCGGCCAATCATTTAACCAATGTGATGCTTTGAAACAATAAAAAGTACTTGGTAAAAACAGTTTAGACCTAAAGTTGGAGATAAACAAATAAAAATGCCAATTCTCATCAACAGGGTAAAATGTGAAAAAATTAGTATATCTTACTTCATCATATGAGTTATTTAGGAGTACCAATCTTTTTACTCAATTGTCCACTAAGTTATCAAAAATGACCGATTTCAACCTGAATCGCTGTTCGCCCATCTATTTGCCAACCCCAATGAAAACAATAAACATGCCTAACTCAAAGCCTAAAAGGAGCTTCTATGACGAAACAAATATCAAGCAGAGTGCTCAGTAGTTAAGGCATCCAAAGGATAAACAAGGAAAACTACAAATATAGCTCCAACACTATAAGAGAACATCATTAGAGGTGAAATATTTGTAGCTGGAGCTTGTATTTTAATCTACACATCTATTGTAGATAAAGTTCACATGCTTACTCATAGAAAACTATCTTGCTTTAATGTCATGGTATATATAGCATTGTTACACTACCTAAGTCCATTTATTGCAGCTAGACTCTGCATGCACTTTTTGGTAAAAATGTTCGACAACTGGGTAAGCAACTAAGCATCATACAACACCCTTAAACAGTAACAATAAGGAGATATTGTGGTGGGAGAGATATTCCTGAACTTGTTTCAGAGAAAGGAATTCATTAAAAACTTGATGGGATATCTCAAAATGAGACAGTTATCATTTTCATGGGAGGAAAGATTTATACGATTTTTAAACAGGGGGTAAGTAATTATACATCATGCTTATCACAAGTCATATACCTAGTTGCCACACAATATTCAAAAACTTGGAGGAAAATAAAGAATCTCAATGTACCACAAAAATATACACATGAAAACAAACATTCTACTGAACTGAACATAAAAACTGTGAGAATTTCCATGTTGAGTGGAACGTAAACTTACAATAGAGAAGTTACTTGCAGATTCATCTTTAGAGAAAATGACGGTATTCCACTCACTAAGTTTCCCCTCAAGAGCATCAATGTTCGGTTTTGGTAGAGTTAACCTTAGTCTCATGGGGGACCTCTTAATTGGGTAATGTTTTTGAAGTTCCCTGATGACGTCCAGTGCCTGTGAAGTATAGAAGATTAGTCAAAAATTAATGATCCATTATTGCACTAATTCCTGAGTAAAAATTATAGATACTAATATTACTCCCCACAACTAAGTCTGCAACTAATGTTAGACAAAGTTATCAAAATAAAATGCTGCAAAAACAGAAGAAAACGAGACTGGATCTGCTAACCCCTCGACAGTCAACTTTAACTTTTTGATCAACGAATGTATTAAATATGATTACACAGTATATATAATATACATATTATTGTTAATTATACTATTTCTTAAAAATAAAATGATTTATAACCTTAAAACCATTTGAATATACGTTAGGAGCTTTTCGATCCATTCAAGCAATCTATTATCAGCTAATTTCGATTTCTACAATTTAGGTGTTTGACCTAAATCAAGAGAGAGAATTAGTGCATGATACATGTTGTATGATTGTGTGGGTAGGAGGATTAATAGGAAGGTTATATAGGAACATATAGCAAATGCTCATAGAACTAACTACCACTCATTCCGCCACTTTTAAGTACAACAGAAGAAATTACCTGTTTCTTTGAATTGCTATGAGGATCCACAGCGAAGTGTATTTCATGCATCAAACGTTCAATCATGCTTATAGTATACGGGCGCTGAGTTTCAGGATTGATAGTCTTCTGCATGACAATAGTGGCAATATCTCTGAACTGATTTGATAATTGTGATTCTCTTTCCTTCCCTGCAACTTGCAGTTCTCCTTTTTCCAAAATCTGTCACCATAATAATTGTTCATGTAAACAGAAAAACAATGTTTGATTCTAAAACCCGAAGTAGAAACTAAAAAATTGAATGCAACTAAGAGGTAATCTGTAATAACCTCCAGACAGATTTTGGCCTGATCATCGGATCCAAAAGCTGCTTTTAGATCAGATGACTTCGCAAGAACTCCTTTGGCAACATTTGAGTAAACGATCTGTGATTGCAACACTTCATCCAGATCTTTCTCACTGATGCAGAATTGAAGTATACATTAGAATGGATAAATCAAAACCAGATTATCACAGGCAAGAAAGATAAGAAACAAAACTGATCGGAAAATAGACATCTTTAACAGAGAGACTACAATACAAAATTTTGAAATTTAATATGCAAATAGCAGTTATTATCTTGCTGTTGATCCCTCAATCAAAATATATATAGTAAACCGAAAAATCTCTGGAGATTCAGGCAAAGCTTTAACATTAAACACGAAACAGAAAACAATGGTACTTAAGTTTGTCTACTTAACGAAAAATCAGATCAAACACTATTTTGAAGGATAAAGTCATAAAACTTACATTGAAAACAAAAAGTTATAGGTTAGCTCCAAAAATGAATAACGACAGATTTTAAGGGTACATATCCCATTGTCAAGAGCTTTAAATGTTAGTTGGCATCCCACAATCGATGAGTATACAAACAAAGGCCATAAGGTATCAAACAGGTAACAGTTGTACAGACCAAACTCACCCTTTAGTCAACATTAACGTTGGCCTATTGCCTAAAGAGGGCAGTCAGGTGCGCCAAGGCCCCTTGGCATTGGTATGATTGATATTGATTCACTTAATTTATGATATGCTAAACAATTTAAGAAGGTACAAAACTTGCTTAAAGCAAACGCAATTTTTGCGTACAAAACGCAATTTTACTTAAAACAATTTATGATATATGTTCAGCAAAACATGTCAAAGGTCACCAACCAGATATTGGTGGTGATACATATCTGCAGCGAGCCATTGAAAAGTGATAATGTATGAAAACTCTGAAATGCTTTATTTGTTTGCTTTCAAAGAGATCGCAAAAACCAAATAAGATATCCTAAGAATTACACAAACTAACAAAGGTCATAAGCATTCTAATAACAACCAAACAGATATCCTAAAACAAAAATACCAAATTACATCCACCCTAAATATACCATATTATTCCAACATAAATATAAATAGTTAGCTCTTGTTATAAGAGCATATTTATTATGTAAAAACTCTTATAACTCCACCATGATACGACACAAAACATGTGTGTTTTAGCCATAATAATAGACCTAAAGTAACAGAGATTCGGAAGTATATAACCCCACCAAGGTGCACAAGTGGTCAACCACCCCAGTGGCCTCACAATAGGTCTCCGGTTCAAATCTCACTAAGGGTTTAGTGTTATGTTACGAAAGGTTTTATGAAAACAAACAGGCTATTGTTACCCCTATTTTGGGCAAACATACCCTAAGTACACATGTTGGGGTGTTTGATTAAGCTTATATGTGGGCTTATGAGCTTATATAAGTTTATCATATTGTATAATAAATTATATAAGCCCACAAGTCTCCAAAATAAGCCAGAAAAATGGGGCTTATGAAATATAAGCTTAAACAAACACCCCTAAGAGTAGCCTCTCCCCTAGTAAGGGAAAACCTGGTCCCTTTATTATTCTAAAGTAGTATATGATAATAAAATAAGCAGGCAGGCGGTTGGAATGTAAAACCCTAAAAAAAACATACACGCCAGAACGCCAAGAGAGGACTTTGTTTTTGTAGCAAGCAATCTCAAAACGATTTCCAAATTTTTTAAGACGAACGACGGCTACGTTTGTTAGTCTTTTCTGTCCTACCGGCTGCACCAACGACCTCGACATCTTTCTTTCTCGATTCTTCTTCTCCTCGAGATTATTAATTTATTGATTTTGTTACTTGTCCGACTTTTATACCCTGTCTCAACCGACCCGCTTTTTGGTTGCTCCTTTTCACACCGGGTTTAGACAGAGCTGAGTTATCCTCTTACTCGGCGGTTTATTAGGGTTTGTATTTTATAAATACATTTTTAATGTAACATCTTGGATCACCACTTAATAAGAATTCTCATTTTCTCATTCTTGTGTTCATGTTCTTTGTTGTTACATGCTCTATTTATAACACGTTATCAGCTTTTTTATTCTTGTACTCTATGCATAACATGTTTGTGCTCAAGATTGACTAAGAAGAGGACCCATCAAAAACTGAGTTAGTTATGTTAGAGACAAATAATAATAATAATAATAATAATAATAATATTATTATTATTATTATTATTAAAAGTGTTGTTTAAAAAATAATAATAATAATAATAATAATAATAATAAATAAAAAAAAAAAAAAAAAACCCTCAAGTTCTACAATGATCTTATCAAGAGAATAAAAGAAAGTATCATAACCTCATGTTATGCTCATAATTAATTTTTAGAACCTTGTGTTCTATTTTGATGATCAAAAGAATGAAAATAACATAGCCTCATGTTATGTAATAATGATTAGAATCTCAAGTTCTAATATAATTCTTCCAAAAGAATAAAAATGTATCATAATCTCATGTAATGATTATAGTTATTTATTGTAGAACCTCAAGTTCTACTACGATGAATAGAATTCCAAATACGAAAACATCAAGTTATTGCTATATCTTAGAAAGAACCTCAAGTTCTTTGTGATTCTTTTAGATGAATCATGATAACATGACCTCATAGTTTTTGTTATCATATATCTATATATATATATATATATATTTTTCTTATTAACCTCAAGTTCAATTATGATTCCCTCAAGAGAATCACGACAACATAACATCAAGTTATGAATATAATGGTTAAAAAGTTCCTTGTCATCATTGAGGAGGACGTATGCGAAACATGCTTCTTTAAAAGTTCCAGATACCTTTTTGTTAACTGTCATCAATTTCTTAAAAGCTGTAGGTCCTCTCACCACATTTAGCAACATTATGAGATAGTATTGTTCCTCGAAAGCCGGGTTTGAGTAAAAAATCCTACCAATGCTTTTTTCTGTTTTCCGTGGTTTTTCATATCTTTTGCTGTTCATGCCACACATAGTGTTTGGGTATTTCAGCATAGGTCGGTTTTCTTGCTTCTGTATCCCGCTTATTTAGCTCAAACCACTCAGTGAACATCGTTATCTTGATGTATTCCCATTGAAGTAGTGCTGGCAAGCTTTGTGAGTCACCTAATGTAATTGAGTTCTGATTTGGTAAGTGAAAATTTAACTTCATGACCGATGGGTAGGAGTAGTGAATGTCAAAAGAGAAGAGACGCCACACTGCCTCACATGGTGCTAAATAACGACAATTTAAATAGCTTTTAATCTAATCAACTTTGGTAATTGTTTCACCTGGCACATTATTGCTTGTTCCCACATTTCCTCGTACAACAATAGTTGCTCAATCTGGACCTTTGTTTAAGTACTTGAATAAGTACTTTATAGCCTTTGATCTATTACACCACTCAACATTAATGTGTGCTTGGTACTTTATCAGTAGGTATCAATTGTAAGGGACTACATTTTTGTTGTTATAGGTGAATTTCCCTTTCACAGCAAATAATTTTGTGTCCCTTGTACGGTAAACAATGTTAATTTATTAATTTTATATTAAATGTAAATTATAGTATATATAAATAATTAAAAAAAAAACACAAAAATCAATAGTAAAAGATAAAGAAGTATAAATTTGTGGCTAAGAAAATTAGAAAGGACGCATTGTCAGTGGTATGAGTCAATACCTACCAAGTTGCAGTGGTATGGTCTTTTGGATTGAATGATCTATTTTATTTCAAAAGATTATACCAATCAACTGTTTTCATGTTTCAATCTAATCCAAAAGGAGGAAACCCCCCATAACAAACAGGTACTTATTTTAATCATTTCTAAAAAAGTAAAACTAAAAAAAGATTTTTTTTTTNTTTTTTTTTTTTTTTTTTTTCAAACAAACAAACATTGAGTGATAACTTTATTTCACTCAATTCTCTTCCCAGGTCTTCTTCGTAAACAACCCACACAAACACACACCAAATGTATCTTCACCCTCCGCAACTCACTTCCGTTGTATGCTCTCCTCGACATTCTCAATACTATGTAGAGACAGTGACAAAACCAGGGTGGGCCCAAGATGGTCACGAGACACCCTTGCATAGATTGTTGCGGGATGGTGTCGACTTTTTCTCAAATGCATCGAGTCTTAAGAAAATTGTGTTTCTAATCTTGTTAAGTTTTTTCCAAAACACGCCTGATCAATTGTGTACTCAGTTCCGTCCCTGTGTACATTAATTCTTGGGTATTATGGTTTTTTCCCTAACATTTTGCTTAGATGGGATTGGGCATCGACATTTAGTCTATATACACACCCCTTTATACACACCCCTTTATGCGAGGAAATTATTTCACGCTCCCATCGCAAAGTGTCTCAGTGGTACCCCTTTTTATTTGAGAAGTTCTCCAACCAAATAGTTGTGGGTTCGAGTCCTGCTTAGGACATGTGAGATAGTTGTGATGTATAATTTGTTAGATAGTTAGTCGCCGTGCTAAAAAAAACATAATAAACACAATTGGCATGCTAAGAATTCCATTTGAACCCAATGATCACTGGCTCATTTCGTAACATAGGTAAGCACAGTTCACTACTTCACTGGAACCCAAGATCAGAAGCAGATGCTTTACAAAAGATATAACAAACATTTTTCAATAGACTGGAATATCACAAGCTCCCATGTCCTACCAGTGTCAACTAACTTGACTAATGAAAATATAGTTGTTGCTAATGCTAATTGGTATACATATAATAAGTTTTCAGTTACGAGTCACTCAAACAACAACAAATATAACTTACAACAATAAACATCAGCGAGACGAATCCACTAAACAGCTAAAAACTTACATCCAAGCAGAAGCAACAATCAACACTTTGTCTTCCCACCCAAAATGGATTGCATTAGTCTCCACTTTCATCTTATACCTTTCACTATACTCTTTTATCAGCTTCCGAACCATATCATTCACTTTTTCGCTAATTGGACACACACGAAAACCTGCCATCATCATCCTTGCCTTCCACTTTCCGGACACTTCATACCTCTCAATCCTTTCTTCTCCTTCACAAGCGATTATGTTAACTATATCACGCGCCAAACATTGTTTCTCCACATTCACTCTTTCTTGACTTTCTCGTGGAAGTGTTGCCTCTAGGCAATCAAACATAGCAGAGTAATAACTGTATGCTTCATGAAACCTATGCAAAAATGGAGCAGTATTTGTGTTCATGTCTTGTTCCACTACTGTAACAAGTTTCGGGTTTAAACTCTTAACCATTCTCAGCAGTTGATCTCTTTGATTCACTGTGGAAACGCTCTCATCGGGCATGTGGTGGAGTTGGAATGCAAAGTTTACAATCACTGCTTCTCCGGGCCTACAATTAAGCGACCCGGGTTCGATTATTGCTGTTGTTGCCACCACTGAAGTGAACTCGAAGTCTAAATTGAGCATTTTGGCGAGTTCCTTGAGCCTTTGCCCGATGTGGTTCAACCCACCAACCGGTCGTTGAACCGACTCTGGATCATCGACCCCGGTCAACCTCAGATGGGGTCGACTGTTCGTTTCAGCTAGTGTCTGCAATAGGGTTATGTATTGGCTTCCTTGGTTAATATCAAAATCGATTATGTGTACATTTTTTTCACCTACAAAAGCCTCCAGAATTGCACCATTTGCTGCCATGAATCCAAACCTAAAACACGGACAAACCTCAAAGAGAACTTGCATAGCAGAGAGCCGATCTTTTGAAGGCGGTTCTTTGCATTTTAGAGCTTTATAAAGACCTTTACCAGATGCTGCCACACGGGCAGCAAGAGCTTCCACCATATATGCCAGAATCCTCTGTGACGGTTCTCCATCAATAGAAACAGTTTGTCTTAGCTCGTTTATCATATTCGATGCCTCTTCAATGTGACCTTCAGAAATCGCAACAGCACATTCAAATAGTAGATCTTTAGGGGTATTTCCTCGAGACCTAGGGGTAGTCAATGACACTTCTTTGTTACTGCTATTGCTACTAACATATGAGTCATATGAAGATGATTCTTTTGGTGATTCATGGACAGAATAACCCCATTCTCCATCAATTTCCATGCTTCGACTAGGGGCAGAATCTTCATTTTCATTACCATCATCAAGAAGCGCATGCTCGAGTTCTTGAAGCTTTAGTCTCATCTTGTGTTCATCATAACTTAATCCTTCAAAATTTTCCTTTAATAAGTATTCAGGTTCAAGACTAGACAAATGTTCTTCGGTCGGGGAATCAAGAAAGTATTTTGCGGGATCATAACTCTCACTGCTGTAAGATTGTGTAGCAGAATAACGTTCTTGCTCGTCATTGTTGAACAGAGATGTCGGAATGCCAGAGCTTTCTTTGCCTTCATTCAACAAATAGAGCTTACGGTTCCCATACGGTGATACAGATCTAATCATAGTTAAATGATCTCCACAGAGTCCAGTTCTGTTGAAACAGTTGGCTTTGCTGTAAGCTGCGCTTACAAATCAAAAGAACACGAGGTTAACATTCAGGGAATTGAGCAAAGCAGCCTAGAAATCATATATTAAAAGTTGAAAGCTACTAGTGTTGAGATGTTGTTGAACTTATTAGTGAGACGAACGTAAACTATATCTAACTACCAATTTGATATTCATGTTACAATAACTAGTTTCCAAACACCATCTAACTGCCTTGACCAATAAAGTTAAATATATGTCAGTCATAGAATCGGAAATTAAAAGGTCCAAATTGGAAAAACAGCCTAGACTTGTTTTCCGGATCCTTGCAAATTGGTAAACCAGCCAAAGACTTGTTTTCCGGATCCTCTCGTGGCCAAAGAGACCCCTAGACTTTCGCAGATCCATGGCTTGTTGTGTCAAGAAACCAAAAGCTAAGAAATGAAATGCATAACTACAAATATACTATCATGGTAAGTTCATAACGGACAACCCCTATGGCCCTATGGTTGGAAGAAACAAAGTATTGCATACAGAGAGTTCCTCCTTGCCTCTCCTACTCTTACTCTTGTGAGCAACAACTCCCTGAACTTTTTATTTTTATTAAAAAAACCTCAAAACTTCTACTGCTTAAGGGGAGGCAACATCTCAACACTTAAATATGTCTTGTTAGTTTTGTTTATTTTTAGTATTAAAAAAAAAAAAAAAAAAAAAAAAAAAAAAAAAAAAAAAAAAAAAAAAAAAAAAAAAAAAAAAAAAAAAAAAAACCCTCAAAACTTGAAACTGATTATTAACATCTAAAATCATAAATTAAAAAAGAAAGAAAGGAACTGCTTAAGGGGACCATAGATTATTTCTGTAACATCAAAATAAGCCAAGTCATATGCATATATGTAACATGCAAATAATCTTAAACTCAAAATTCCAGACAAACCATCAAGACAAAATATATCAGAATTACCTGAAAAAACTAATAACAAAGTTGAAGAAGATGTATAGAATGATTTGATCCTGAAGAATTGGTCTTTAACTCAACTATGAAGGAAGAGAATAAGATGGTGTAAGGATTTGACCACAATCTTAAAAAGTCAACTCATTTCATGAGGAACAACAACAAGATAAGTCCTCCACCAGATAAGGTTAGTGATTGTGAAGTTTGGTAAATAAGCAACAAACAACTATTAAAAAAACACCCCACAAGCACATCTAGATTAAAACAAAAGTCAAAAGAAGAATAAAAGCAAAAATTAGTGTATTATGTTATATTACTTAGAAGAAAAAATATCTTGTCTTACCAACATATTACTTCTAGAATGATAATGAAAAGTAAACGTAACTTACCTCCGAATTTTCTTGGTGGAAGAGAAAAAAGGTTTGTGAATATTGTCAAGATTTATTATTTTTTTTTTTTTTGTTTGTTGTTGTTTCGAAGAAAAAAGATGGAAATTAATGTTGCTGTTGGTCTATACACGTTTTGTCACCAACTAAAAGTCTTGAACAGCATGATTTGTGGCCATTCAGCACCGCATGCTTAAAAACTCATTAACTTTAGTTTGACCCTTTCATGTCTTCGCTAACTATAAATTACACCCTTCTCTTATTTAAAAAAGTGAAAACTAATACTGTATTTCGTGACTCCAGAGTAATACAGAGAGGTGATGGCATGTTAGTAAGTAATAAGTGTTAGCGAGGTGTGCAACTAGACAAGGCTTTAAAGTTTTTAAAGCTGCACAATATACATTTAGGGCTTTAAAATTCATTTCTTACATCAAAATATTAATGATACATGAAATTATTTTTAAGAGGGAATTGCATATATATCCCTCCAAAAGCTTAAAGTTGCATATATATCAAGTTCAAACTTTTAATTGCATATGTATCCTTCAAAAGACTTAAAAATTGAATATATATCATTTTAAAAACTTAAAAATTGCATATATATTCAACTTAACTTAATAATTGCATATATATCATTTTTAAACCTTTGTAATTGCATATTTATCCAATGTTCTAAAAGGCGTGAGGCGTGGCGTGGCGGCACAGCCACGCCTCAAGCCTTACGCGCCTTTGCGAAGCCTTGGCATTTCTTAAGGCATGCTTAAGGCGGCAATAAAATATTTATAAATTTATGTATTTATAATTTTATATCATTTTATAAGAGCAATTTAAAATACTAAAGCCCAAATCCCAAATAGCCAGACCCAAATACGAGACCCAAGTAGGAATTAAGTTTTAAAATTACGAGGCCCAAGAAAGAAATAACCCAACTACTTGAAATTCAAGCCCAAATCCATCCATAAATCACCTAAATGCTTCTAAAAAAGGTGTCACGCCTTACCAAAAAGGCGCGCCTTTGCACGCCTTTTCGCGCCTTATTCCACGCCTTTTCACACGACGCCTAGACCTCACGCCTTGGTCCATTTCGTGGCGCCGAGGCTACGCCTCGCGTCNCCTGAGCAACCACTAAATTCCTCAAGAGCTCTTTTGATCATACCCATAGATCTTGTATCACCATGGCACATGACTAATACGTCATCTGCAAAGCAAACATGAGACAATTTGATCCCTTTACAACCAAAGTGATATTTAAAGCCATCATCTTTTCCAATTTGTCTCTGTAACATTAGAGAGAAAATTTCCATAATGAGTTAACCCTGAGCAACCACTAAATTCCTCAAGAGCTCTTTTGATCATACCCATAGATCTTGTATCACCATGGCACATGACTAATACGTCATCTGCAAAGCAAACATGAGACAATTTGATCCCTTTACAACCAAAGTGATATTTAAAGCCATCATCTTTTCCAATTTGTCTTTGTAATTCTAAGTTTAGATTGCATATATATATATATATATATATATATATATATATATATATATATATATATATATATATATATATCCAATCTTAAAGCCTTTGGAATGATATATATGCAATTAAAAGTTTAAGCTGGATATATATGCAATTTTGAGCTTTTGCAGAGATATATATGCAATTCATCCTATTTTTAAATATATATTATTTATTTATTTATTTATTTGCAAAAGGTAAATTTATATTACTCTTCAACCAATTTGTATAACTCATAAGTAACATCTTCGTATTTGGACATGCCCAAAACATATACAAACCACGAAACAATACATCAGATATGTGACAACACAATTTATTATGTCTGCTAAAACTAATCTCTAACAAAAACAACAAACTAGATCAGCTTCAGGCATACTTCATCCAGATAATAACAACACCTCAATTTACTTTTTTAGAATATGCACCTTAACCATCTAGCTACATTTCCACTCATCTTCCCACCAAAACCACTCAACCAACATCCACAGTGATTAAAGCAGGAAGATGAATGGCATCACTAGGCACCCATAACCCATCCAATCAAGAGCTATACCAAGTAACCTACATTTCCATCTCTTAAAAAATGGCTTCAGTTACTTGGGAACACATACCTTGAGGGAAGACCAACCATTACCTCCTTTAGCAGTGTATGGGTGGACCAAGCAGGTTCATCTTTCACTCCTCGATATTTCACCCATCATACACTACTCACCCAAACCATATACCCTTCACAATGATTGTCCCTATATTATGGTACATTCTTATGAATTAGACCTCTCACTGATCCATCAAAGCTTGATCAGTCCCCTCCCAAGGCCAAACTGATTAAGAGAATGAGGATCATATGAGTACAGTTACACCATTAGAACTCCAAGTACTAGGGATAATCCATTGTTATGGTTTGCAAAATTAGATACTTTGACTTTCCAGTTAAAAGAAACACAAAGTGTGAAGACTACATCATTTAACACTCAATACCAAACACCCCTTTAATCATTTCAGAAATAACCATCTGTTGTGCAGAGATACTTTCTGCAGGTAAACTCATATCCAAACACCCCTTTAAGATAAAACCTACATCTCAGCTTTAGACTCCACAATTTTTTAACACTGCTGATCCCTGAATACAAATCCATTATACTCCACTTGATATTCCACATATGCACACCACTTCACACACATGCTAGCTATTTCATTCCTATTTGCTATTTTGCACTTCACATTCCATTTTGCTTCCACTTTCCTGACATTAAGACTATCTTTCACAGTTATACCAAGCAGCTTGCATTTGATAGTTTTAGCAATTTTATTGAACACCTCTTGACTGTTATTTTGAACATCCTTAAATATTCTCCCATTTCTTTCTTGCCAAAGGAAATAGACACATGCTGCAAATACTAACCTCCTTATAACCCAACCAATATTCTTTTGGATATATACATCCTCCTGCTAAACACCTAACCAAATCATTCCAATTGGCCTTATCACATTCAACATCAGAAATCTCCCTAGCTTTTTCCCATACATCAGTTGAAAAGGGACAATTGAAGAAAAGGTTTTGCAAATCTTCATTATTACTAAGGCATAGAGGGCACCTGTTGACAGTGTGCAGACACCAAATTTTAAGCTTCTCTTGAGTGAATATGTTTTGAATGGCCAGTCAGAGAATAAATGAGTTCTTGGGTATGCATTGTGAGTACCAGACAAGTCTCCACCAATAAGCTTTTGGGAATGTTATACACAGATCAGTGGTGGCAGCTTTAACTGAGAAATCAACTTCCACTCTACTTTTAGTTAGTCACACCACAGATCATTAGCTTCAGTACTGATAGCAGGTTCATCAATGCTAGTAATAAGAGGGAATTTCTCATACTATTCAAGAGGCCATTTCCATTTCCCATTATCAATCATTTCACCAACCTTTAGACTCACAGACAATCTAGCATCATAGATGTCTCTGTAAGAAATATAATGCGTTAAAGGACCCATAGGACTCCAATTGCCATGCCACATAGAAGTACTATCACCATTATTAAAATTGCACTTTACACTCTTCCTTACTTTGTCTCTTATCTTAAGCAAATTTTTCCATACCCAACTATCTCCCTTATCAACAGAAATCTCCCAAATACTTTTCCCTTTCAATTTCACAGCATGTACCCATTTGATCCATAAAGTGTCTTTTCACTGCAATATTTCATACCTGTTTAGCCAACATTGCTTCATTCCATCTTTGCAAGTCTTTCAATCCTACCCCACCATGGTCTTTAGGCCTGCAAATAGTTGTCCATGCTACTTTAGCCTTGCCCTTAGCATATTCACCTTGATTCCATAAGAATCTTTTAAAAATCTTATTGATTTCATTAATTGTGGTTGCTGGAATTAAGAACACAGAATCCTAATACACATGGATAGACTCCAAAACAACAACAATTAATTGAAGCCTGCCTGCATAAGATAAGCTTTTGTTTTTCCAATTATTAATTCTTCCTTTTATCCTTTCCAACAAGCAACTACAATCCTTCACCCCAATTCTTTTGGCAATTACTTCCAAAATAAGCAGTACTTTTAGACTGATTAGGAGTTAACCCTGAGCAACCACTAAATTCCTCAAGAGCTCTTTTGATCATACCCATAGATCTTGTATCACCATGGCACATGACTAATACGTCATCTGCAAAGCAAACATGAGACAATTTGATCCCTTTACAACCAAAGTGATATTTAAAGCCATCATCTTTTCCAATTTGTCTCTGTAACATTAGAGAGAAAATTTCCATAATGAGTGAACATGTATGGGGACACAGGGTCTCCTTGTCTTAGCCCTCTACCACCCTTGAAAAATCCGACTCTTTCATCATTTATGCACAAAGTAAAGGCAGTAGTTGTGACACATTGCATAATCCAATGGATCATCTTCTCATGGAATCCAAAGCCTTCAAGAATACTTTTAAGGAAACTCCATTCAACTGTATCATATGCTTTCTGCAAATCTATTTTGAATGCTACTCTCTTTGGGCCACTATTTCTATTATATCCTTTCATGATCTCTTGTGTTAACAAAATATAATCCTGAATCTGCCTCCGAGGTATGAATGCACTTTGATTACTGTTGACCAAGTGTCCCAACTCAGGCTTAATCCTATTGGTGATTATTTTACTGATGCACTTGTATAGTACATTGTAGTAGGCTATAGGTCTGAATTCAGTTACTTTATTAGGGGTAGACACTTTAGGGATTAGGGTGACAATTGTAGCATTAATTTCTCCTAATAGCCTTCCAGAAGTAAATAACTCTTTGATTGCACAACAAAATTCATTTTCAATTATCCCCCAAGCACCTTTGAAAAAAGCAGTTGTAAAACCATCTGGTCCAAGTGCCTTGGAGTCATCAATATCAAACAAAGCTCTTTTGACTCCTTCACTTGTAACATTCCTAATCATTCCCACTGCTTCTTCATTACTCAACTTCTTCACAAAAAGTTCATCTCTATTCTCAATAATCTGCACCTCATGGCTGGTACCAAGAAAGTCTTTAAAGTGTTTTAAGAACAAGTTTGGAATTTGGTCACCTTCATGTCTCACCCCATTCTCATCACATAAAGAGAAGACTTTATTTCTATGGGATCTCCCCTTAAGCACCTTATGAAAGAAACTTGAGTTTTTATCCTCTTCCCCTCAGCCATTTAATTCTAGCTTGTCGAGACAATAATGTTTCCTCATCTGATTCTGCTTCAATAAATTCTTCCACAAGCTTGGCTTCAATCACTTTTAATTGTTGATTATGAGGGTCATGATCAATTTCAGTTTGCACTTGTTGTAGTTGACTTCTAAGATTATCAACTCTTTTGAAAAGGCTGCCTTTACACCAAGCCAACTTATTTAGGGGGGCCTTTAGATTTTTCAGCTTTTTGACCACTTTGTACATGAAATACCCATCCACTTCTTTACTCCATCCTTCTTTAACAATATTAGTGAACTCCTTCTTTTCAGTGATGAAATTAGCAAATCTAAAGGCCTTTTTTTTGTTTTTTGATACATGTTGGAATACACCAAAACAGCTGGAGTGTGATCAGAAATAATATAATGTAAGAATTTAGCATTTGACTGAAGGTATTGTTTAATGAATTCTTCATTAGACATCATTCTATCCAGCTTCTTAAGAATCCCTGTCATATTTTCAGCTTTGACTTTCTTTAGGTTTTTAGTCCATGTGAAATGCATCCCAGCTGATGCGCGTGATGTGTCGTTGCGGTTTAGCAGTTTAATGCCTACTCAAGTTTTACATTTATATTTAGCCGACTTATCAATAACACACACACTTAACGAGCAGTATACCCGGTCAGTTTGCATATAATGGTAAGCAGAATGTCGATCACTAAGAGTGGAACGTATTATCTAATTATCCTAATCAGTATTTTAATATCTAAGTTAGCTTTACAGTCTAATCTAATGATAGGGGGTTCAGCCTGAGAGACTGCCACGGTTTGGTTATCTAATTAAACAGTAAATACTAATGAGAACAAATCAGCGAATAGCATACACGTACACAGATAGATAGTAGAGACAATAAGAAGGCCTGTCCTGATAATTAAGATAGCTTGTCACTTGTTTTATTGCTAGTTTTATATGAAGTGTATAAAATTAATCCGTACTCGTTGGCTATTATATCGGCGAGTAAACCCTTAATGATTACTTATGAATATCCTACTCATCCAAAGACATCGGAGTGAGCAGGCGAGGAAGGAGTATGGCGGCTCAGCAGTGCTCAGCTAGACACAGAGGTAATCAATGCACTAATATAAGGAAACCAAAGACATCAACATATAAACTTTAATCGATGGGAAAGCAATTTTAAGGCGGGCATTTGATTATTGCGTACTCACAAACTACCGCCCATCAATCCTGATGGATTCAAATCTTACTATCACAATAAAACAAAACTACTTTATGAATTAAATACATGCAGGACCTTCTTACAACTCTAAGATCTTTGTTTGGGGTGTGTCTTGTGTTGCTTGTTCGTCTGAATTCGTCTCCTTAGGGTTATGGTGCACACAAAATTCGTCTAGGTCTTGGGGTATTTATAGTTTCTGTCTGAGGGTTCGATGCGACGCATGTAATGATGAGATGCGGCGCATTGACTTAACTTCGCGTGGGGTCCAAGCTTATTATATTCTAGAATATTCGTACACCGCCTTTAGATGCGGCGTAACTTGAATCTTTATGCGGCGCATGTCCTTCAGTTGTCTTGGATTGTTTGTGGTGAAGTCTTGATAGCGATACGCCGTATGTTAATTGTGTGATGCGGCGTATCTGGAGTAGAACGAGCTTGATCTTCTTCTTTGACCAGAGTTTCATATGCGGCGCATGGTAGAATTCCATGCGGCGCATTCTTCAAAGTCAGGCAATGGTCTTCGAATTCATCTAAGTATGATATTGCGGCGTATCTGTTGAGGGAGATACGACGCATCTTCTGGGTTTCAGTAGACTTTTGACATCTTGTTCGTTTTGCTCCGTAATTAGTCCAAAATCGCCAAGTTTCACCTTTTACCTGTTTTTACCTGAGAATCACTAAAGTAAACATTAAAGCACCGATTCTCATACATAATAAGGTAAAACAAGTTAAATAAATAGGATAAATGATGCTAATAAAATGTATTTATTTGAGTTCATCAAATATCCCCCCACTTGAACTTTACTTGTCCCCAAGTAAACCTTAAATTTAATCTTATGAAATGTATCCTAAAAGGTATTAGGATTTGTTTTTAATAGTTAAGCACGTATTCGTTTTATCATAATCACACAACCAACCACTTAACGAAGTAGAAACAAAATAATTTTTCAATATAAAACAATTCTAAATCGTTTAGTTGCTAGTTGTGACGAATATTCTATCATAAGCTTGACAAGTATACGCATCTCCCCCACTAAAGCCAAGGAGTAACAAGTCTAAAGCGGTAAAATGGGTTAGTTGGTTAAGGGTTGATCATTCTTTTTAATCTCTATCGATCTCATATTCCAGAAAAGGCGACAAAATCACGAATACATGATCGAATCCACGACCACGATACTCGCAATTGCTCAATTCCTTAACTCGAATAGGCTAAAGATAGGACCAAGTAATCTTCACCAATAATATTATATCAAAAAGGGCGACAAAATCATAAATACATAGCCGAATCCACGACTACGATACTTAAGATTGCTCAAATCCCTAATCTCAATAAATCAAAGGTTAGGATGAAGAATGATATAGGGTATGGATAATATTTGGGATATAAATTGGTGTAAAATAAAAATAAACAAAACAAATAGATTAAAATCCTAAGTGTGGTTAATTACTTTCCCAACCATCCCATGAATAAGACTCATATCATTGAATAACTCACGCTTTTGACTCATGTAACTCACGCTTTAGGTAGACACGAATTATACTCAATAAAATCTTAAACAAAGAATAACCTTAGTTGGCGTTCCCGTAACGGCCAACTCCCTTTCAATCATAAATATAATATACAACAACAAATAGTGGTGATATCTCCACTTTTACAAAACTTTACATAAGTTGGTTAAAAACAAACTTCCAACTTTTTCTTCTTTCTTTTTCTTTTCTATTTTTTCGATTTTTTTTTTACTTGTGTAAAATTTCACAACTTTTCTATCACGATTTATCCGGATAATTTTTCCATACTTTTCATAACTTTCAGAAAATACATGTAATAGTGAAAGTAGTAAACACACGAAAAATAAACTAAAAATATACAATATGTACTTTCACTCCAATTGCATTGTGCAATTTCCCGACCTAACCAAAGATAATGAATTACGCACGCGAACACAGGTAATGTAAGGAAACACACTTTGCCTAAAGTAACTAACCACGGATTTCAATCTACAGGGTAGGCTAAGGTGTAAAGGTATAACGAAACATTTTAACAAAGGTGTAAGAAATGAAAGGAATGGCTTTGAGGGTTTTTCTAGGGGTATCTTACCCTAAAAATGAGAGTAACAAAAGGGTTTATACGGGGGTTAACTAACCGGTGTAGCTAGTTAATATTACGAAACATATAAAGGCTTTTTGGGTGTAATCCTAGAATTTTACCAAGTTAGACAAGTCACTCCAATTATATCGATAATACTCATTATGGTGGTCTCGAGTAGTATACAAGCCAAGTTCTAAAGTTTACAAGTCACCAGCACACTAAAGTTTTTGATTTTAGGCAAAAATAATGTTATGTGTACGGCTATGTAATTTAGACTTAAACAAAAACATGCTAAATTTTTTTAAATTATGATATATTAAGCACATTTTGAGCATATTTTGAAAAAGTTTGGACAAGTAAGTGTTCTAATTCTTCATCCCCCCACTTAAGTTAAACAACGTCCTCGTTGTTTGTTTTAAAGGATTAAAAACTAGAAAATAAAAGAATTAGAACAGAAAAACTTCCCTTATATTTGCTCGGAATGATCCTCCATTATGCATTTGCGAGCAAATATCAACTTTCTTGTGGATTAGAACGTTAAAGCTTCATGAATGAGGTATCCACAAAAAATGCAGGAATCTATAATACCACCTAGACTTTTACACACCTGAGTTAAGAAGGTTCAACTTGCATAATACATTAGTAGTTAGTGAAAATAAAACCTAAAAAAAAATTAAAAATCATCAGGTCAGTCGATACGCCGCATCCTATGGAAGAAGATGAGCCGTAACGAGCCTGAAATTAATACGAAATAAAATATTGTACAGGATAGGATGCGTCGCATCTGTGTTACTAGATGCAGCGCATGTTGTTAACAGACAGACTGTTAACAGTCTGTTATAAAATGGTTATGGTCACGATATACTTCACGAACTCTTTCTCTCTCTTGGTTTTCCTCACAAAATATTGTGCTCTACTAATTAAACCTGAAATATAATATATATGAAGCATAATAATAAAAGTTTATAATAAGTACATGCCAAAATAAAAGTATGAATCATGTCCATAAAACCACAAATAACTAAACAGGTGGATCCGTGTCATCGGGAGGTCCAGAGGTGCTGTTAGGAATACGTTTTTTGTATGAGAAAGATTCGGTCACCCCCAGATATGATTAAGCATTGTTTAGCTCGTAGTAGTTATATTAGTTAGTAAAACGTAGATTAGTAGTAGTTTAGTTCGCGGAAGAAGGACGGGTCTTTACCCACTGTATACCTGATCCGCAGCCCAAGTGGCAAAAACCCATGTACATATAAATACCCTCTCCATCCTTGGAGAGGGTAAGCCTTCTCATAATCTATTTTCTTTTTTTTTGGTTTTCTCTCTAAGGCTTCACCTATTTCTCTCTCTAACTTTCTCTCTCTACATTTCTTCTTTCTTTCTCACATGTAACGATCCATACCACAAGTTAGTTTCGTGTTTGTGAACTTATTTAGTATCCTACAATTGGTATCAAGAGCCATGGTTACATCCTAGGGATTGTAGGACTTGTGGTGTATGGTTTGTTTTGGTTTTTATTAGTTTAAGGAGGTTTTACTTATTTTTGAGCTTGTTCGTGGTGATTCTTGTGTTCTTTCTTGTACTTCTAGGATTAGAGGGGTTAGATTCATCTAGTTTATCAGTTGGTTTAGCTAGATCTTACGTTTGTGAAGTGTACGAGTGATTTTAGACCATTTTTCTTGGCAGCGGTTTTCTCCTCGGTAACTTGTTCTTGGCAGCGGTTAGTTTGGGATTATAGCGGTTAGTACATTGTGTCAGCGAACTTAATGTTGTACTTTGTACTATTTCAGCGGTTTGCTACTAGCGGTTAGCTCCTCTAGCGGTTTTCTTTGTCAGCGGTTACCTTTTCAGCGGTTACCTTTCAGCGGTTTACTTTTCAGCGGTTTACTTACTAGCGGTTACTCTGTCAGCGATTACTTTGTCAGCGGTTATCTTCTGTCAGCGGTTAGTTTCTGTCAGTGGTTAGATCTGTCAGCGGTCACTTGTTAGCGGTTTGACCAGATTCCAGCGGTTTGACCAGATTCTAGCGGTTTGACCAAAGTTGACTTTTTACGTTAAAACTTCAAACGGCCATAACTTTTGAACCGTAACTCCGTTTTCAGCGAAATACCTGTCAAAACGACCGGAACAGGCTGAATATCATCAGGTTTCACCACGAAGTCGTGAAACAAATTTCTCGAGGCCCAAATCACCTCCGGAGTGAAGTTATTGAGGTTTTTAAGTTTTCAAACCATAATTTCACCATTGCAACTTCCATCAACCAAACCAAATCACACCGCTGGTTGATTACTCACTGATAGGCGATTAAGTTGTTGTGAGTTGACTATACGCTGCAAGTTGAATAGTTCTGTGATTTGAGATTGGTTGCGATTTGAGTTGTTACAACTTGTCCAATTACAATCTGACGTTGCGAGTTGATTCTTGCAATTTGACTAATTGTGATTTGACTTGGTGTGATTTGACTCGTTGTGACTAAACTTAGATAACTTACTTTACCTTGCAAAGTTTATCATGTCACACTCAATCACTAATGTACTTAGCATCTTCTCACGGTTTCTTCTTGATTTTGTAAAATCCCGCAAAAGAACCTATTTCTCGGTTTAAATCATAGAATTGTAAAATCCCGTGCTCATCCACATCATGTCAAATTCTTCAGATTCTGTCATCTCTGACATACTTAAACTGTATGACGTGATCGATGAACATAAGATTTCCATCATAGAGCAACAGACTACTGATCTTGAATCTGAAACTACTAAAATGAAATCTTTGTGCTCTAATCCTCAAGAGAAAGAGTTTCTTCAGCCACATAAATTGTTCAATAACGCAGAGAAAAGCTCCATAGAATGCTTCCGAAAACTTCATTCACACCTCTCGGTACTCTTAAAGGGAAATGGTTTCAAAAGGGGATTCGAACGTGCATTTGAAACACTCTTTGGTCAAGATGTTCAGACTTTCACAGACACAATGATTCTTTACTTAGATCAATTACAACAACAGCTTGACCAAGAATAATCTTCAAAAATTGGATCCATGGCTGCTCTTTGTGTGATTAACAAACAACTCCAAGTATTCTTTGATTCTAAATTCACTCTGGAGTATGACCACTACAGTGACATGACGAAAAGGTGCTTTGCTGATCATACGGGAATTGAGGTGGACACGTTCAGAGATACACTCATCCAACTTATGGGTGATGTTAAGGAGTTCATTGAGAAAAGAGCACAGCACAGACATTTGAATGACGACAAAGTGAAGGCAACCTTGGTACAATCATGTGATGGTATTAATGACTCGGGTAAAAATCTGGATGTTGGGTCAGATGTCACGATGCGCAAAGAATCAGAGACTGATAAGCTTGACACTACCAGCAGTTCAGTGACTCCCGTCACCCATGGCACAGATACAAATTTTAGACCGGTTAATGAACAAATGTCATGTACTGAGGTACCTATAACTGTTCAACAAAATGTGCTCTCTAATGAACGACAGCATACTGATCAAATCAAACTCAATTATGACACACATTTGTTGGAAAAGACTGATAGCAATACCATGTCTAATTCAACAAATATGAGTCATAAAGGGGGTGAAAGTGATCAGGATGTTGAACGTGATAAATTGTTAAGTTCTGTGTTGACGGCTGATGATTTTAAATCAAATGATATGGTTGATAAAGAAACTTTTAATGAACTTTCAAAGAGATTTTTGCAACTTGAAAAACATTGTATTTCACTTGAAATCGCAATGGAACAAAAGGAATAAAGTCTTCAGATTAACCAACCATGTAAAAATCCGGAACTTCCTGATTTCCGTGAATTCTTTATGATTAATGATTTGAAAGCTCAGCTAGAAACAAAGAACTTGACAATCAAAAACCTGAAAAAACGTATTACTGAGTTATGTGATATGTGTAATGAAGTTAAGGCTAAACATGATTGTGTTGTTATTGAATTGGAACAAAATGTGGCCAAGTTACTTGTAGAAAATGAGTCTTTGAAAGTGAATTGTAAAAATCTTAACGAGACAATCATAGATATGAGAACTAAGACGTTAAAACAAACAAATTCTTTGATTGCCGAAAATGATGAATTCAAAGCTCAATTTCAGAAAATGGGTTTCACATTTGCAGCATTAAAAAATGAGCTAAGAAAAGCAACAGGAAATAGTGTGAACACTAAGTTTGCAAAACCATCAATCTTGGGGAAACCCGTTTTACCATCGAATAGAAACCATTCAGTTGTTAGACAACCGACTGCGTTTAGATCTGAACGACCAAAATTTTCAAAAACTCGGTTTGCCTCCCAAGTTGATGCGGAACAAGTTTTGATAAAACCAGTCACTACACATTATTTGCCTAAATGTATTGCTTCTAGTTCTGCTAAGCCTCATCAAGTAGTTACCCCTACATCCTGCTCCTCTAGGATTAGTTCGAAAACAGTGTTAAAACCTAGCATTAAGGTTCAAAATACTTATGATATAAGGGACTTGTACAAGAACTATGATCTTGAAAAGGCTAGGAAAAGGGCACTACTTCATAAGGATGGTATCTTAGGTTCACAACCGTGTATGATGCCTCCTAAGTTATTGAGGAACTTTGCAAAGGTTCAACCTGCGAAGTCTAGGATTTTTAGTAAGTCACCCACCATGCATGAGAAGCAAAGCAAATCTAAATCTTTTCCTAGGTGGTTACAAACTGCTAAATCAGTAGAGACTAGGAATATCATTAAGTCTTCCACTATGCATAAGACACTTAGCAATCCTAGATCTTGCCAAAAGTGGATGCCAACTGGTAGAATTTTTAAGAACGTCGGACTTAAGTGGTTACCTACCGGAAAGTTGCTCACTAATGGCAATACCATGGTTGATCGAGAAACCCCTAAGGGTTTGGATACTGTTGTCACTAACCCATATATATGCAATCAAGTTTGTGATGTTAGTGCAGGTAGTCCTTACTCAGTTGCAGGTACATCAATCATTCACTACATGAGAAAACTCAAACTCTGGAGGCCTAAAGCTATCATTTCTCCAGCTTCAAGAGTTTTGGAATGTCGATGTTGATGCATGTGCATTATGACGTCTGAATACATCAGTTCAGGCCTCGTTCTTCAATGACTATGACGTTTGAACACAACGGTTCAAGCCTCGTTCTTCAAAGACTATGACGTCTGAATACCTCAGTTTAGGCCTCGTTCTTCATCATTATGACGTTTGAACACCGCAGTTCAAGCCTCGGGTCTCAATTTCATCATTATGGTGTATGCTGACAACACTTCAGGCCCCGTTCATCATCGAAAAGAAAGGTGTACGATTCAGTGCACCTTATCTTCGGAAGAAGAGAAATCCTCTTGGTTTTGATCTATCTCTACAACATGGTTCCGTCTCTTCCATGTTCGTACAATCTTCAAGTGGATCTACTTATCCTTGCTTGAATATACCACATGGTGATTAATGTTTAAAGAATGGTCATACAAATCTCCACCAACACCAAATGCTCCATTTACTAAGAATGACTGGGATTTGTGTTTGATGAATACTTCCAAGCTTTAACGAATGTTGAACATCTAGTTTCTGAAGCTCCTTCTTCGGTTTCTGTTGGCTCGTGGTTCATCCTCCTCCATCTCCATTGAGCAAGATGCACTAGTTTGAAGTATTTCTCAGAATACTCACGAAACCCAATCTCCAGTTATTCTTCAAGGTGTTGATGATGACTATCATGATAATGAAGCTGCACATGAATAATGATCCGTCTTTTGGTATTCCTTTCTCAAAACCGGACTCTGAAGAATCCCCTTCTTCATGGATTGTTGTTCCTTCTAATGTGCACTCTATAAATCAACCACAAGAATGTAAAGAAAATGTCGGCTAAGATTTTGATGATGAGGAATGTTAAGTGATCACAAGAGTTTACTTGGTATTGTTTATTTGAGATTGAAGTGAAATTTTACGGGTATGTGTACTTAGAATCTTCGGGATCCTTGTTCGAGCCTTTGATTTCTATATTGACGATGACTTGGGTATCTAGTTATTTTGGTAAATCTTCTCTTCTATTGCCACAAAATAACTATCACATTCAGTGTCACAACTCACACGAAGTTGTTGGTATTCAAGAGGTGATGTACGTCTTATACTTGATGGTTGGATGGTTGAAGAGTATAGAGTACTTAGGGATTCGATGCATGAAGTCTCTACACCACTCTTTGTCATACAATGGTGCAAGTTTAAGTCACAAAAACGGGGAATTCTACTTCATCTTCAAGTTGGGAATATCGGGTTTACTTCACAAAGTGGTCTTAGCAATAGCCGACTCTTCATAAGGGTTGATAAGATAGTCATAAGAGAGTTTTTCTTTGCAATTGATTCTCACCAAATACGTTTAAGTCCAAAGGTGTTCTTCTCTCATGATCTTGAGTATAATGTGTTGCCGATTTTGAAGTTTCAATTCCAGCAAGGGAAGGAGACATACATCTGAACGCACAACGAGTACACGTGACAAGCTGTACACTTCTCAGATAAGTGACTTCTGAGAAGACAAATGTCACAACTGCAGAAACAATCAGTGTTTTAACTTGTTATCTTGTGTATTATTCCAACAACGGCGGGGAAGCGGTCCCTTGACAACTTGTGATTCGTTACTTCAACTTTCAGCAAAAAGTAATGTGGGAAGAATATTGGGATCGTGAGATGATATTGCTTATCGACATCTTCGCAACGTGCTGATATGTTTTATGATAAAGTGCTTCTGGTTAATGTTTCATGTACACAATGGTGTGCGGATTTCGATAAGATGTGAGAGATAACTGGAATGCACTTGGAAAAACGAAGATGTCGATGTAATGATCCCCTGAATAGACAACTGTTCAAAAACCGTTGAGTAATGTGTACATTGAGGACGCACAACAAGATCATGTGATAGAGCTTAGATAAATATTCCGGTGTGATAACCGCAGAGAAAATCCGTGTTCTATCTTGTTACTTCGGTGTTATCGTTGTTCTTCGGGTTTTTCTTCGGTCTTCATACAATGAGACTTTTGCGTCACTTCTACTGCATGGAGAAGTGGTCTTATGATAATGAATGTCTGTTTTGAGGAAAACTACCAAAGCTTAACGTTGAGGTGGCCAAGTTTCGACGATTTGGTGGTGCCTAGTGATTAACTTAGATGTGAGCGCCTAGTGATTTGTTATCAACCCGTGCTTGGTGAATAGTTGTGACTTGACTCGTTTCGATTAGTCTGATTGTAATTTGACATTGTGAGTTTAATATTTACAACTTGACTTATTATGATCGGATCAATTGTGACTTGACTTGTCGCGACTTGACACTTAGTGCAAATTGTGACTTATCCAAGATCTCACTCTAAGTCTAACTCACATATTACTTCTTTCGGTTTCTTTTGTTGACTTTAGTAAAATCCCGGGAGAGAATCGATCTCTCGGTTTAAGTCACAAGAGTTGTAAAATCCCGTTTAAGATTATTTCATGGCTTCTACAGCTTCAGGAACCTCAAAAGCTTTGGTGGTGAAAGTTTAAGAGGTGTTGATTACTGTTTTCTTCAACATACCGACTAATTCTCAATGTGGTACTCATGTCAACAGCTTCTTAAACTAATCGGGGATCACTCAGGGCTCGAGAATTTCGTGAATAAGTTTATCAGGATAGTTAGATTCGGGTATTACCATTTTGTCAGTCAAGATCTGGAAAGGTTAAGAGATAAAGCAGTTTTTGATTTCCTCGTTGGTTATGCTTCAGATCTTAGGGATACCGAATCTACAACAGACGAACCCAATAAATCCTGGAAACCGTTCACGTCACATTCTCTAAGCTGATTGAGCTAATGGCTTCTGTACACGTCAGTTCAGGACCCGCACTTAACCTTTGACACCTGGATCAATTTATTCAGGTTTTGTACTGTTTACCACTCCTGCATGTACCTTATGTACCATCTACCGATAAGGATTTGGAAATCTTGGCTAATCAAGTGGTTGATGAATACTTTGAGCCACCAATTGGTGATACACCGGTACCACCAGCCATCGCAGCTCATGTTCCAAACGATCAAAATGGTCCATCTTGTTCTACTTCAATGGCTCAAGACGCTTCATCAGCTAGTCATTCATCAACTTCATCATACATACAATCTCCTTCCGTACATCAAGGTACTGCAGTCGACGAATCGTTTGAAGTAAATCCATCTGCTCCACCTGATGTTGCTCCGTTCAAAGACACGTTTGCTCCTGAATCTTCTTCTAAAGCTTCTTCTTCAGGAGATCTTAACAAAAGCACATCAGTTTTCTACCCCCAACCACATGATCTTCACTATAATGGGAATCCTTCTCAACCGGTGTCCACACTAAGTGATCTGAACACACATGCCTTGTGGTGCTTTTATAATTCCATACTATCCAAAATCGAGCCTAAAGATTTTAAGATTGTCATATCAAACGAATGTTGGTTTAATCCGATACAAGAAGAATGACATGAATTCTTTCAACTTTAAGTATGAGAATTGGCACCATCTCCAGACTGTGCAATGATTATTGCTCTTAGATGGATCCTTAAAGTGAAATCTGATGAGCATGATGACGTTCTGTATACAAGGAAAGGGTTGCTGCTAAGGGTTACCAGTGGTGTGGTGAAACTTCACTTCGCAAGGACAGAATTTCAGCTGGCAGATTTCTTCACTAAGGCACTTCCTGGAGAACGGTTTCGATTTATTCTCCAGTAACTTGGTTTGGAGAGTCTCATGCCAGTGTCACTCAAAAGTCTTCAAGAAGGGAATGAGGAGTAATGGATTCGCTTCAAATATCCTTTTATATAATATATAACCCATAAAAGAAAAATACAAAAATATAAAACCCATAAAAAAAACATAAAAATCAGAAAAACTCAAAAAATACCAAAAATAGTTTGTTTCTTAGGCATGTCTTCTGGCATCGTCAAAAGTTCAAAATGTTTTCAAAACATGCTTATATGGCTTGCAGTTAATTCAGACTGTAACCCGGATTTAAAATTATGGTTTGCTATTACTTCAGATAGCAACCCGGTTTTCAAAAATGAGGAAAATGCGTCACCATTTTGACATCATTAAGACGATTGTTCCTAACAACGGATGAATATCATCCGGGCATGGATTACTTTTCACTGTGTGCGGACCATCCGAAAAGTTGTACGCTTCAGTGCAACCTTTCTAGTAAAAGAAGAGAAGTCTTATTTTCCCAAAATCTCTTTCTTCTAAAATTCTTCAAAAGAGATTTTGTGGTGTACAAGGTGGCTATCGGTCTTAAATTTTCTCAAATACATTAACCCTCACATTAATGGCTATTAAACGTTAAAATTAAAAATGGGTCATTAATTGAGGGGGAGCATATTTGCTCAAAATTTCTGCACCTTTAAAAACTTTGTGCACCAGCAGCAGTGAAATTCAAAAAGTGTCTCAAAATCAGTAAACGTTTAAAATTCTATCACATTTCTCTCCAAAGTTTCTTCTAAAATCATTTAAATCAATTGGGATCACAAAATCTCAAAAGATTTGAAATTTTATGATCGGGGGAGAGAATGTGATATAAATATGAAAACTGATTTAAATGTGATGTTTTTGAAACTTAAAAGGATGTTTTTGGACTTAAGAGAACGCTCCTTTATGTGCTAAAATTTTAAAGATTTTGGATTTTAATCAAAGCACATATTGAGGGGGAGCAAGTGAATAAATGTGATGTTTTTGGACTTAAAAAGATGTTTTTGGACTCAAAAGATCGCTCCCGTATGTGCTAAAATTTTAAAGATTTTGGATTTTAATCAAAGCACATATTGAGGGGGAGCAAGTGATTAAAAATGATGAATAAAAATTTCGAATGTAAGCTCACCCGTATGTGCCAAAGTTTTAAAAAACTTTCAAATTGAATCAATCAATGAGCACATATTGAGGGGGAGCAAGTGGCTAAGAGTCTTTCGCGTGTTTTTACGGATAATAAGTAGAAACCGTGAATTGCTTATCACTCAGAATTTGACTCATGAATTGACGAAACATGAAAAGCCGTGAATCAAAAAGACTAGTCCTGGCCGGGTAATAATTTCAAGCTGGTTTACCAGTGATGTAAACGTGTCTCGAAGAGGACTGGTCTAAGTAGAAAGTACCGTTTCGAGAAACTCTTTCTAGATGTATACTTTGACGGGTCTAACTTCCTTTTTAAGGAATGTTAACAACTTCAAGTTAGTTATTAGGGCTAGTTATCACCTAAAAGCTGATAATGGATCCCTTTAACTAAGCAACGTAAACGTGTCCCTAAGGTATATGTCTATTAAGTGTAGATCAATTCAAATAAGTGCAACTCACCCCGACATGTGCAAATTTCTTGCTTAACCTATGAGCACATGTTGAGGGGGAGCATTTGAAAAATGATAAAACTCTCAAAGTGTTAACAAAATGTGTTTCTTAATCATAAACACTTTGAGAGAATTTTCAATGATTTGGTTATATGGCGATTGTGGAAAGATACCAAAAGACCGACCACTTTAATTTAATGCATGGAGTTATAAGGATGGTAAGGTTAGGTATATGTTCCCATGATCCACCAGAACCGGAGGGATCTTCCCAGGGACAATCCAATAGATAGATTAGAAGTCCTTAGGAATGATTGAAAAAAGGAGAAAAGTGAGAAAGGGAAGAGTGCCGACTGAGACTGAGCTAGGACTGGAACAAACCCAACAAGGTTCTAGTAATGAAGTCTCGGTAAGCACTGAAGGGGTTGAAGAATTAAAAAGAAATGAAATGAGAAAGGGTGAAAAGAAATAGCCCTCCAATTATTCAACCTTAGGGCAGAAACCGGGTTCAATTCATATGCTACTGATTGTTACCAAGGTAACATCGGTATTGAAGATAAAGACGTCATGGACCCAGTGACGCACTGCACTAAACCTCCCAGCCACTCAAGTTCTCTTAAAAGAGCTTGTTTCATTCTCACGGGGAACCGGTGTAAACTATCGACTAGTCTCTTAGAGCTAGTTGATATTGAAACAGGAGACCCCTCCCTAGTCTCCGAATAGGATAACCAATGTGCACTTATCGAGTCTAGAGCCAAGAGATGCATCAAAAGATCTCATAGGAACACTTGATACTTCTACACTGGTTGTTCAACATTAAGGACACCAGTTGTAATATTTTGAGTCCTACGCAGATCTTAGCAATCTGCCAAGAACACTTATGAGGGAATATACATAAGTATTTCCCAGTGATTGAGTGGAAACTCCTGCCAGGGTCAACATCAAACAGCCCTGACAGCAGGTCACTTCGGTAATCTCTTGTGGGTTACGCTTAGTGTGTACGGTGGTGTTCCAAAAGGTCTACAGTCGTGGGGTGATCTCCAGCGACTCACCTAATCGTTGGTGTACTTCGGTATGTCAGTGAAAGCCCTTTCGGGGGCATCCGATTAGGAACGGCCTTGGTAAGGATTAGAGAAAGTCTTCACACTATGCTGTTGACGATCTCGAAGTCCGAACTTGTAAGTGCCGGTATGTTTATTACTAACCAAGTTTTATGCAGCTCAACATACCAAACTTACCATGTTCACCACCATCACTCTAGTTCCACATGCTCATACCAACATCTAAAAGGAGACGTCAGAACTGTTCAACCGGGAAGATCTACTCAACAAAGATGTATGAGCATGTTGGAAAGGCGTAATCACACCAAAGACAAAGAAGTTGACGATTGATGCCGATTGCTGAAAAGATGCAGATTCATCATCTCATGCTTACACTTCAACCACAAATATAAAGACATCATGATCAAGGAATGGGCTTCAACTATGCTTCCACAACTCTGATGCAGAAGATCATGATCCAGAAAAGTGTAAGCATGACATCACAAAGACAATCACAACATCACAAAGAGACACATACACTCAAAGATGACTTGAAGCTAATTATTTGGATGAAGAGCGAAGAGCAAAGTCAAAGATCATCATATACATCAAGGAAGTCATCTTGAGTCGTACATCAATGAAGAATCAACAACTACGAGCTACAAAAGCATCTACAAAGATCTCAATGCAAGAATTCAAGAATGATTTTCAGGGGTGACCTCCCTTAGGAGAAGATTGTTAGGAATACGTTTTTTGTATGAGAAAGATTCGGTCACCCCCAGATATGATTAAGCATTGTTTAGCTCGTAGTAGTTATATTAGTTAGTAAAACGTAGATTAGTAGTAGATTAGTTCGCGGAAGAAGGACGGGTCTTTACCCACTGTATACCTGATCCGCAGCCCAAGTGGCAAAAACCCATGTACATATAAATACCCTCTCCATCCTTGGAGAGGGTAAGCCTTCTCATAATATATTTTCTTTTTTTTTTGGTTTTCTCTCTAAGGCTTCACCTCTTTCTCTCTCTACATTTCTTCTTTCTTTCTCACATGTAACGATCCATACCACAAGTTAGTTTCGTGTTTGTGAACTTATTTAGTATCCTACAGGTGCTGGCTCCATCAGTCCTCTGACGGACCCTACAGCTCTGGAAGTGGATATGAGTATCTGTAACTATGGGCCCATCATAACGCTGGTACCTCATACCACGTGCCTCCATCACCTCAGTCAATCTGTCGACGACCCAAGATCCCAACCTCCGCTGCTCATCAACCATCCCCTGGATGCTCTCCCTCTGATCATCAATGCTCCCACGGAGCAACCTAAGCTCGTCCTCAATCCCATGCAGTCTCTGAGCTGTAGTACGTGGAGATGGTGCGTGCGGGGGTTGCGATGGTGCCTGTGGACCTTCCTGAGCTGGAGCAGCAGCCGGGGCCTCATGATCAGCCCCCTGCTCTGGCTCAACCACTACTGGTCGAGGTGGACCCAATGGCACCCAATAGTAAGCTCCTAGTATGATCCTACATAACCTCAGCCTCCTCTCTAAATAATCGATATCAATCCTGGGAAGCTCCATCTCAAACACATCCAAACCAGCCGGTACATCCTCACCAATAACCCCAAAGTGCATGGCTAACCTAGAAACAAAATGTCCCCTGGTAATCTGACTCCTCCGATCTCTCCCAGGAGCAATCCTATGCAGATAATGAGCCAAAAAGTGAGGAACGTTCACCACACGCCCCTCATCCATACTCCTGAGAAGAAAGAGGTCGAGAGTGGTCACCTTCTCAGGTGACTGACCTCTCCCAGCAACCGTCAATGCAATCAACCGGTGACATAATCTCCTCAAGGGCTCTCTGATCAAAGTATATGATAGCGGGGTGACAGTAGAATCCCCACCAGAAGAAATGCCGACCCAATAATCACGAAGGTCACCCCTGTCAGGAACCACTCGTAAGCTCTCATCCCAATAAGCAGCAAACCCAGGAGACTGTATCTCCTCCTCAGTATGTAAACCCATGGCCAGAATGAACTGCTGCATCGACATCTGTCTATGTACCCCACCTAACCT